>PVHY01004902.1:58328-88700 GCA_004024945.1 Uropsilus gracilis
GGGGGCGCTAAGGATCATGGTTCGAGTCCCGCCTAGTGTCCGTAGCAAGACCTAGTTCCAAAAAAAAAAAAAAATAGCTGGGCATGGTGGTGCACACCTGTAAACCCAGCTACCTGGGAAGCTGAGGCTGGGGATTGCTTGAGTCTGTGGTACCCCAAGCAACAAGAGCCTGTGGTTCCACGGGCAAAAATAGCAAGACCTAGTCTCAAAAAAAAAAAGAACGTCTGAGGAATGAATGGATAATAGAAACCAGGCCTTGTAAGGAGCAGTAGTCAAACTTAAAAACAAACTCAAACTCATCTGCAGCAGATGGCTCCACTCTCTGAACTTTCTCCTTAGTTACAAAGCAGCAGCAACACTTCCTCCCAGGACAGTTAAAAGCAAATATGAGTAAAGCATCTTGCTCAGAACCTGGTGCAGAGTAGGGCCTCTAAAGGGTGACCCCACGCCATCACCATTTCTACTTCGCCTCCCTCTGCCTCGCTCCTCTCTGACCTGCCACAGGCCTTCCCTGCAGACCCAAGGGCTCAGGTTCCTCCTCTCCACCATGGGCTCCCACTCTCCCCTGAGCCTACATTGCAAACTGCTCGCCCTGAACTGGCTCCAGGCCTGAGTGAAGTTCCCAGGCTTGTTCTCGCCTCCCGAAACTTCCTCCCCACCTACTTGCTCTAGACCATCTGCCTTCTGCCTTCCACTTCTCCCAGGAAACCGGTCTGCCCAGCTCTGCCAGTGACCCCCAATCACAGTTCCAGAAGGTTTCCTTGGACCTTGTCCTCAGACAGACTGGCGGCTCTTCACATGCTCAACCGTCCTTCCCATCTTTAAACTCTTTCTTGGACTTTGGCAATTACCACCAAGCCCAGATTTGTTCCGTGATTCAACCAGTGCTCCCCAGTGTAAAATACAGAGCAAGAGCTCCTCTGCCCCCCACCAGATCTCCCCTTTCTCCTGCCCTCTTAATTACGGGTGGAAATTACAGGTTTCATGGGGTCCAGAAAGATGTACTTTCTGCCCCAGGAAACTCTAGCACCACCAGCAATTCTCAAACTATTCTGGGTACCTTCTGCTATCCAAATCACCCCACATGGCCTTTGAGGCTGAGTTAACATTTCAGGGAAGGGCTTGGGAATCTGCATTTCATATCAGCTTCTGCGAAGATTCCAATTTTTTTTTTTTTTTTTTTGAGACTAGGATCTGCTATATTGCCCAGGGTAGTCCTGATCCCATGAACTTAAGCAATCCCCAGCCTCAGCCTCCCAGGTAACTGGGACTACAAGCACGTACCACCACCCCTAGCTGCTTTTCTGAGACCAGGTCTTGCTATGTTGCCTGGGTTAGTCTCGAACCTGGGAACTCAAGTGATACCTAACCTCTTTGCCTCCCAGCTCTTGAATAACAGATGCGCGCCACCACACCCAGCAGATTCCAATTATTGTTCATGATTCTGCTTTCCTGCCCTCCTGGCTTCCACATCCCCAAAAGGTCCTCCCAACTGTCTCTCTAGCCTGAACATGCTACCAAGTAACCATCCTTATTCCTACCTCTAGGGTCATAGTTTTCATGCAGCTTATATTGGCAATTCAAACAAACTGCTTACATGGCTTTTCACCCAGGATCAGTCATCCTCCCCAGTTTTATTCACTCACAAAATCCTCCCAGGCTTGAGCCTTTGGGTATCCCACACCCTCTGCCTGGGTCCAGGCCTGTTCTTCTCCTACGTCACCCTCCAAAGCAGCCTCCTAACTCCATATAGACTGTGAGGGCTTCACACCCTCCTACATGCTTAGTGACTTAACATATATGTAATCTTAACAAGATGACACTTATTAATCTTAACAACACATATTTGTGATCTTACAAGACTGAACATCAGAAATCCAAACTCAGTCTCTCTAGGTTAAAGTCAAGGTGTTGGCAGAGATGCATTTCTTTCTGGAGGCTCTGGGAGAAAATCAGTTTCTTTGTCTTTCTCAGCTTCCAGAGGCCGCCTGCATTCTTTGGCTTGAGGCTCCTTCCTTCCAGCTTCTTGCTTCTATTGTCACATCTACTACTTACTCCTGCCCCTGGGCCCACCCAGATAATCCAGGATCATCTCTCATTTTAAGATGCTTAACTTAATCACATTTACAAAGTCCCCTTTGCTCGCCAAGATAACAGATTTACAGGTTCCAGGGATTCAAATGTGGCTATCTTTGGAAACCATTATTCAATCTACCAGGATGTAGACTACTAGTAAACTACTACTAATAGTAGTCTACTATTTCCTAAAAGAAGTCAAGAACTAAGAAATATCTCATCAAAGGGTTTTTTTAAATTTTTTATTGATTATAGTTTTTTCTATGTTATCAAAACACACATTTTTGGAGCCCCTACTTCATACCAGGCAGTGGAGATACAAAAAAACATGAGACACAGTCCCTGCCTCCAGGAATCTCAACACCCAAAGTACCCATAAAACCACCTTCTTAAAAAGCAATAAAATTTTCTTCCCTACAGAAGAAATTCAATTAATGTATGTAGACAGAATGAGGGAAATAGAAAATCAAAATTGGATAATGATGGTTGCAGGCAAGATCCATTAATAGATGCTAAAATTAGTAGGTGAAAATTTGAGGACAAAAAGGATATTGCATAGTCTCAAAGACTCTCCCTCCAATGTTTATTAATTGTAAATGGATAGTAATGTTACAGCAGAGAAATCTGGCAGGCACCATCTTAATGTAGGTTAACATCACCAGTGACAGAGCCAAATCAGCTACCCATGATAGAAAATGCAGAGGGGCACATCACCTCCATGACATTCTTGCCCAAAATGCAAAACCTCAACCTAATAATAATAATTTTTTTAAAAACCCTACAAAATAATCAGTTCTTATCAAGAATGCCAAGGTCATGGGAAGCAAGAGAAGATGAAGAAACCCTCAGAGATTGAAGGAGATGGAGGTGATCTACAACTACATGCAAATTGGAAGCCTGGATAAAAGCCTAGAATGGAAAAAAGAACATTATTGGAAAAACTGGTTAAATCTATAGGTTAGTTAATAGTCTTGGACAATGCTGATTTCATAGTTCTGACAGTCAAATTACAGTCATGGTTATAAAAGATGTTAACATTAGGGGAAATTGGTTGAAGGGGAAAGGGAACTCTCGCTTCAAGTCTAACTTTTTTTTTTTTAATACTAGGTTTCACTATTTTTGCCCATGGAACCGCAGGCTCACATTGCCTGGGGTACCACAGACTCAAGCAGTCCCCAGCCTCAGCTTCCCAGGTAGCTGGGATTACAGGTGCGCACCACCATGCCCAGCTATTTTTTTGGGACTAGGTCTTGCTATGTGCCCCCAGCAGGACTCGAACCATGATCACTGGCCCCAACCATGGCTTCCTAGGCTGCCACCTACAGGCATGTGCCACCATGCCCAGCTAAGTCTAACTATTTTGATTTTTTTTTGGTGGGGGGCTAAGTCTAACTATTCTGAAATAAAATTTTGATCTTCAAAAAAGTTTTAAAATACAGATGTCACAGAAAAGCAAACACCACAGTCACCATAGCCAACTGTACCCCCCATAGCCAGTTTTTATCTCCCTTCAGTTGTTCCCCCAACCCCCAAAACCTGCTCTCATGCACTCATCACGCTCCACTTAAAACTCCTGGAACTGGGCCAGGCATGGTGGCTCGTGCCTGTAAGCTTCAGTCTATGAAGCAGCCGGGACTAGGGATCACAGTTCAAGTCCCGCCTGCAGCCTGTAGTGAGACCTAGTTCCAAAAAAATAGCTAGGTGTGGTGGCGCGCACCTGTAATCTCAGAGACCTGGGAAGTTGAGGCTGGGGATTGCTTGAGTCCGTGGTACCCCGGGCAATGAGAGCCTGTGGTTCCACAGGCAAAAACAGCGAGACCTAGTCTCAAAAAATTGAAAAAACAAACAAACAAATAAAAAACTCCTGAAACTAATGCTATAAGGGTATTGTCAAAAAGACCCAAGAGCATCTGGAAGGGTCCCCAAATGTGGGACACTCCAAACATCAAATTAATGCAGTAACGAATTATAACCTAATACATAAAATAGCGATCAGCAAGTGCATACCATTATAAACAAACAGGCTGCAGGTGGAGGGGAAGGGGAAGTTCTGTCTTATATAGCTTGCCAGCTAATAAACAGAAGAAATAACAGAGTAGAAATTTCTCATCAGTGAACTCCAAGACTAATGGATGAAAGGCTGTTTGATGAGCAGTATATTTACAAATCCTCAAAGTATTTCCCCACAAATCATCAAAACCACCAATACTAGGCCAAATGACATTGTGGGCCACCGAAAGAGTCTATCCCATATTTAGCATTCCTGCCTAAAACGCACAACTTCATGAGAAAAGAGCAGACAATGCCAAATTGAGGGACTTTCTACCAGATAACTGACCTGTATGTTTCAAAAATGTCAAGGTCAAGGGAAACAGCAACGTCTAAAAATTAGTCCAAGTTAAAGATAAAGAGCCCCGACTTGTAAATGTCACAAATCCTAGTCAGGACTGTGGAACTGGAAAGAAGAGTCACAGAAGATATTCTCAGGACCATTGAGGAAATTCAAATACAAACTAGACTAGATAAGAGTGTTGGGCCAATATTACATTTTCTGATTTTATAGTCTCGTTGTGCCTGGAAAATACACTACTTGAAGTTACTTAGTTGAAGAAACTACAAAGCCTCCCACCTACCATAAATGATTCAGAAAAAATTGTGTGTATAGTATATAATAAAGAAAAGGAAAAATATTGAAAGAATTTAATCTGGATAACCATCTACAGGAGTTCCTTATACTTCTGCACATTTTTGTTAGCTTGAAATTATGACTAAATTAAGGTTACAAGGAATCTTTGGGGATGATGAAAATAATCCAAAGTTGAATTGTGGTGATGTCTATACAATACTGGAGATTTATTAAAACTTACTGAGCAGGAAAGGAAAAGTTTTAACAAGAAAACTACACATGGGCCAGGCACGGTGGCTCGTGCTTGTAAGCTTCAGCCTATGAAGCGGCTGGGGCTAGGGATCGCGGTTCGAGTCCCACCTGGGGCCCGTAGTGAGACCTAGTTCCAAAAAAAATAGCTGGGCGTGGTGGTGCACGCCTGTAATCCCAGCTATCTGGGAAGCTGAGGCTGGGGATTGCTTGAGTCCGTGGTACCCCGGGCAACGAGAACCTGGGGGTCCACGGGCAAAAATAGCGAGACCTAGTCTCAAAAAAAAAAAAAAAAAAAAAAACTACACAAACGCTCTCCCTACCTCTCCATGATTCCCCCCACCCCAGCCCCTTAGCCAGGTGCCCACCCATTTATTGAATTTCCTTTCACAGAATTCCCCAATGCAAATGTTCACCCCAGCAGCTGGGTCTGCTGCTCACCTTCGTTCCCCCCAAATGTCACATGCCTTCTGAGCGCCCATGAGTTCCCTGCCCCTTGATTCACCTCTCTACTTGCCCAACTCCTGCCCACCCAAGGCCCAGTACAAACCCCATGTGCCCAGTCAGCGCAGAGACCCCCAGGCCCCCCCTCTGATCTCTCAGCCCCACCTGCTCATCTCTGACTCAGGCAAGGCTGACTTTCCATGCACATCACTCTGGCTACTTTACAAGGAGTGTTTCGTCTGAATTCACAGTCCTGGAGGGAATAGCTGTTGTTGGCCCCATTTTACAGATAAGGAAATGGAGTCACAGTGAGCTGCTTGAGACTTCTCCCCTGGAGAACCGGGATTCACACCAGGCCAAGGTACAGCAGCCCAACAGCTACCCCTGCGTGCTTGTTCTTTCTTTCCCAGCAGCCACGAGCTCCCCAAGTTGCAGGTCCACACCCTGGACCTCTCCACACTATGCACGCGGCAGGTGCCCAACAGCTGTTTGTCCTGCTCAGGCTGGGTTCCAGAAAGGGGGGGGGGGTCTGGAGCTCATCAAAAAGAGGAGCCAATTCTCCACCCCCAACGCAGCCCCGTTCCCTGGCTACTGCCCAAGGCCTGGCCGTCATCTGCTCTTGGTAATAAGTATTTGTATGGCGATAATTACAGCATTTGGGAAGAAAATCCCATTAAGCAAGAGCCCTGCCGAGTTGCTAATGCCGGCACAGAACTGGAGGCGGCAACTCCGCCAAGCGCCCCGTCTGCTCCCAATAATGCAGGCGCTGCCCGGCCCGCCGCTGCCTGGCCCCCACAGAGCTCAGCCTCAGCAGCCTGGGCCAGCACAGTCAGCCCCCCCCAACCTCGCAGACGGGACCCCAGGAAGGGGCAGCCTGCGTCCTGGTCCTCCCTGGTTCCCAGGGGGTCCAGAGCCAAGGTCCGTCTGGAGAGGGGAGAGGACAGCAGGCAGCGAGGTCCAGCGTGAAGCGGCGCCCAAATGCCTTTCACGTCCTGCCATTTTCTGTCACCTTAATAACCATAATAGCACCACCATTTATTGGGCACCTGCTGCGCCAGGTCCGGTGCAAAGAGCTTCTCCCAGCATCCCTGAGTTTAATCCTCACCGCCACCTCGGAAGCTGGTCCTGTCATCAGCCCCACTTTACGGGCAAGGAAATGGGGGTTCCGAGAAGTCACACTTTCCTCCAGAGCACTTATCCCAGCTTGCAATTACATGTTTATTCCCATATTATGTCATTCATCTCTACCCCCTAACCCCCCTGCCGGACTAAACCTGGAGGAGAGCGGGCGGTTTCGGTTTCAGGGCGACAGCATTCGCCCGGCGAGATGCAGACACTCATTAGATAGCTATCTGCTGAATGAGTGAATTAAAGCCCATAACATGCCCAAGGTCCCCCCAGCTGCTGAGTGGCAGAGTAGGGCTAAACCCCAGACAGTCTGGCTCCAGACCATGCCACCCCAGAGTGACAGCACTGGGGCCCCAGTGCCAGCCGTTCCTGCTGCGTCCTTGTCAGGCAGCCGTCCCCAGATGCCAAGAAAAGGGGCAAAATGGCCAGGAATGAGGAAGAAGCCCTCCAAGCACCCCCGCACTCCAGGACAAGGTGTGCAGAGGAGGTTGGGTGCTCAGATGCTTACCCCACGCCCAAGCGCTCTCCTACCCCTCCTGAACCATCTAAGCTTAAGCTTGAGCTTCTCAAAGAGTGAAAAATACTAACGTCTCCTACTGTTTGAATCACATAGCGTTTTCCCACATGCCCCATCCCTTCCAAGGCTCCACTGGCAAAGAAGGCATCACTAGCCATGAGGTCAAGGGACAGAAGCGTGCCAGCCGTGTGCCAGGCATGCCGCCGGCCCTCTACATGCATTTGCTCACTTACCCCTCACCAGCAAGCTACAAAATCATACTACCTCTTGCACAGATGGGGAAACTGGGTCTCGGAGGGGCCCACCTCCCGTCTTCCCGTGCCCGGCGATAAGCTTCGTCCTGGAGACCTTGTTCCTGGAGACCTTTCCGTGCCCGGTGATAAGCTTGTTCCTGTCCCGCCAGGAGGCAGCTCGCTCTGCACAGTGCAGGCCTCCCCTGCAGTTCACAGCGCCCGGCTCAGCAGCCGAGCAGCCAGGCCTGGGAGGCAGACATGACCACGGTCCAGTCCACCACAGTCACCATCCAGTCATTATTGGAACCCCAAAGAGGCCCCAGACTATTATTAGCCTGGGGCTGCCCTAGACTGCCCTAGACTGTCTTTGTAGGGAGTCGCCACTGGCCCCTGTTGAATGGGGTCTCCAAATAAGCCAGGAAAAGGCATTGATCCCATAGACCTCCAAAGCAGGCGGGGGCCATGGCAGTGGACAAACTGGTCACGGGAGGCTGCGGACACGCCAGGAGACCAAGAGAGCAGTTCCTCCTGGCCTGGCGGGCAGCAGAGGGCAAATAGAAAGAAACATCCGGGCCAGCAAGCCTTGGCCCTGGGCCCTTCTCCAACTCTCCAGCCTCCAGCCTCTCCCTCTCTGCACCCTGTACCCACAAGGGGAATGTGTGGCAGTTGGGCACAAGGGACAAGTAGAGAGGGGGAGACACAGAAAAGGAGGGAAGGGCAAAAGGGGAGAAGCGCTGTCCACACATAACGAACTCTCTTATCTCTCTCTCCTGCACACTCTAGTTCAAAGGATTTTTTTTTTAATTAACTGGAAGTGAAGGTCCTTGAGTGAAGGAAACGCAATTAATAGTGGCCAATCACTCAGCATCCCTTCCCCACCCGGCCCACCAACCCCACTATCCCTCTGACGGAACCAATTTTCTCTACAGCTCTGGGGCCTGCATAGCCTCTTCCCAGAAGTCTCCACAGCAAACCAGTGACAATTTCTTCCCACTGGGGGGGCACAGGCCTGGACCAGGAGTTGTGGAATTTGATCAAAAAGTTGCCAATCTCATACAGCTGTAGAAACTGCCCCAAGGACAAAAGGGAAACGCACAGTTGCAGTCTACAAAAATTTCACAGTGCCAGAAGAAACCGCCGTTTCAGGCCCTGATACTGCACAACACCCATATTGATTAGAGAGAGCATTTGCCACAGTTATTTTGAGTCTGCCTGGGCTCTCCCCAAGCCCTCTTTTTCAGGGTGTTCTTTTCCTCCTCAGATGGTTCATATGTGGGCTGCCTGTGGAAAAAGCACGCTCCCTCTGCTTTCTGCATCCTTCCCCAATCAGAGAAATTTGGCACACAGCACAGATCCCAGCTCCCTATCGCCCCCACCATAGCTCATCCCTGAACTTCCCAAGGAAAAATCCAGAGAGACACCTTCCTGAGTCGTCCCAACCTTCTCAGTCCCTAGTCCCCTCACATGCCACAGACGAGTGTCTCAGCTGTAGGCCAAGGCTGGCCGATTAGCCAGCATCAGGCACCTCATACCTATGGACCTTCAGATCCTGCTGCTCCTCTTGTCTGTGTTGTCTGCCCTCCAAAATCCTACCTAATACTCCTGGGTCCCAAAGTATCCCGACAAACTGATCCATTCTCTGAGAAGAGTCAGAGCTTTACCCCAGTATTACCCCAGGGCTTTTTACCCCAATGCTTCCCCTGTCACAACCCCATCAGGTCCTAAGAGTTTATAGTTAGAGGCCCCCTGCCCAGCCCTCTAGAATATACCCCCGTAAGGGCAGACATGGGCTCATATCCTCTGGAGTCTCCACATCCAGGGTAGCTCCTGTTTCCATAAACATTTGCTGCCTGAAATAGGTGAGATGTCTCTCCTGAGCCTATCATAATATAGGTTTCCCCCAGTAGCTGAAAGGGGAGCACTCCTATGAAATCTTTCCTAAGTGGAAATGTATGAGGCAAAGAAGCAATTACAATTCATTTATATAGAAATTCTTTTAGCGTTTCCAGACCCCCAAAACACCAACCAAATAACACATAAAGCCTAAAATAACACTAACATATTGTAAAAGCAGGAATGGTATGATAAATACACAGCCTGTATAAGGCAGTTCTGTATAAGGGAAGGAGCTTGGCGATGTCATTCACCGGTTGGGGTACTACTGCCTGTATAACAACTGTTGCAAAACGAATGCCGAATGAATGAAATGAACACTTCTTTTGCCTTTTGTCGTAAAAGCAGAACTCTTCTTGGAATATCTTTTGGTTAGCAAGAAAGTACTGCTGTGAATCTTTCACAGGCTTAATGCATATTTTCAAAGAGTGGGGGATACCTGTCTTGGGCCTCAGTTAGTGACCATCCTAGTGTAGCAGACTGCTCCCACGTATTACCTTCTGTCCTCACAATACTAGAGACCTATCTATCAGCAGCCCCGTTTTCTTGACAAAAAATAGCCGTGGTTCAGAGAAGTTAAGTCATTTGCCCAAGGACACACAGCAAAAGGCTGAGTTGGGATTGGAGCCTCTGCAGTAAATTTCACTTCCATCTCATTTGATGGCAAAAGACCTACAGAGTTTAGGAAAGTCAAAAAGACACTCTCCTAAAAATGAACGATGATAAAAGAGCAAGGGAAAAGGAGAGGACTTCAAGATTCAAGATCCAACAGCAAAGGAGAGGGGCTAATGTGTCTCAGATCTAGGCTGCTACCAGGGTAACAGCTGCAGGAGAAATGCCCCAGTGGACAAGGCAAAGGAACAGGGAGTAGGTCCAGAGGGAACAGGTGTGAAGGGTGACCTTGCAACCTCAGGGCTCCTCTGGATGGATTTCTGACGCTCAGTCCCTCCCCAGATGCACACAGCAAAAAACACAGGCTGCCCTAAGGAACCTGGTTTGGTCCAACTCTCTCCAAGCCAGACAGCACCTCTCCCCAGCCCCACAACACACATGCCCTCACACACACGAACACACACACACATTCACTCCCATTCCGATTGCATCGAGATTGGAAATTCTCTGAACACTCCATGGGGATTTTTCAGACTCAGCCAAGAAAAGTCTGTGGCAAATGTGTCCTCACTAATTGCTGACCTTGGTATAGGGAGACAGTTCTCTCCTGGGCCAGACCTCCACCTCTGAACAGCTGGGAGCTGTGAAAATGTGCTCCGAAGTTACAGAATGTGTTTGCCTTTCTTGAGAGTCACTGTGGTTGCTCCAGAGAGTGGAGAGAAGGAGTAGGCAGATGGTGAGGACTTGGTGCTTGTGAGAACTGAAGGTGATGTCTGGAAGCATCAGAGGAAGAGCCTCCTTCTCCAAAGTCCACTCCAAAAAGAGTAGTCACCTCTGCAGGCAGCACAAAGGCCCTGTCTGTGACCCCATGTCTACATGCAGAACCCGTATACAGAGTTGTCACAGCCTCGCACTACTGAGGTGGTACCATGAACACCAGATTCTAGACACACACCCTGCCAAAGACCCTCAAAAGACAAGTTATATAGGTTTCTGTAGACACACACACACACACACACATCTCCAAAGCTCAGCAGGTCTAGAAAAAAGAGTTTCCTCAAGAATTCAGAAGTAACAGAGAAGGTGATGCTTTTTATGACTTGTCATGGTCAATGTCTTTAACCTCCTGTCTCCCACCCCAAGCTCCTGACCTCCCTTATTCACAGGGTCCGCAGTCACACCTACCGAGCCCCAGTAACAGCCCTCACCCCCAACCCAAAGCCTCAGGTCCCATTGTCTGCCTGGGTCAGGGATGGTAGGTGGAGGTGGGGGTCAAGCTCTGATACCTGCCAGGGCTGAATTGGAACTGTAAGACCCTGGGGCAAACAATGGAGAGAAGGGCGGTTAGGAACTTCAACTCCATGCCACCCATCCCCCCATCACCAGCCTGCTAGTCCTTGGAGCTCAAATCCACACAGCCTGAGTAGGACACAGCCCAAGCCCCAACGTGCCCAGGAGGAGACACTGTGTCGTGCATGTGAGGAGCTTCCTCCTGCTGCCAGGAAGGTTCCTGGCGCCCTGGAGGAATAGAGTGCTGGCGCCCAGGGAAGGGCCTGCCAGTGCTGAGTGCTGGCTGCAGGTGTGAGGCTGGAGCTGACAACCCCGCCTGGGGCCCTCTGAACCCAGGGCAAGGGACACTGCCCGCCCCTGGCTCCCGACTGGGGCAGGAACCCCGGGAGACGCTGACCAGTCCGTGGGCTGCAGAGCCTGGCCCCTACGGTCCTGTCCTCACCCCAGGCCCTGAGCTGCTTCTGGGTGGAAGGGGAGCCGCGGGGGCTCCCCGGAGGCCAGGGGAAGGGGCCATACTCACAGGCGCTCCGTGTTCCGTGGGATGTTCTTAGGGATGGCCTGCAGCCCTGTGCCGTGGCAGTCCACCGTGGTGCCGGTGCAGGTGCAGAGGGCGGGGCACGCGGTGGCACCCAGACGCCACGCGGCTGTCCACAGCAGCAGCCAGAGCTCTGGCCGGACGAGTCCCGCCGAGGGTCCCCTCCAGGGCATCAGCGCCATGGTGTCCTCACCGCGTCCCGCTTGTGCACCAGACGGCGACAGCCGTTTACCATCCCCGTCCGGGGCCGCCTCCAGGTGCAGTCCCGGGGCAGAGCCGCCGAGGAGACTGGTGCGCTACGCCCTTGCGGGCTGGGAGGCACCTTGCTCCTCCGAGCGACGGCGCCTGTGTGCGGACGGAGGGAGGGCGCCTTGGGCGGAGGGCGCTCGCTCCTCTCCGGTTTCTCGCTGGCTGCGTCTCCCTCTCTCCCTCCCTCCAGCTCCCAACTGACTGCTGCGAGAAGGAAAATGGGCAGGCCCCGCGCGCGCACGCACCCCGCGCGCACACACACACTCACACACGCACAATCACACACTCTCACACCCGCACGCCCGCTCCCACCCGGCAGTCATCCATCAATCGAAAAGCACACATCCAGGGCCAGACTCCTCCCCGCCCTCCCCGCTGGCAGCCAGCAAGCACCCCCTCCGCCCCCGCCTCCCGACGACCACTCGGCGGCCGCTGAGCCGAGTACAGTTTCAAAGGTGAAACCTCGGAGGCCGGGCGCGCGGCGAGCCGGCAGGGGCCAGCAGGGAAGGGGGGTCGGCCCCCGGCTGCACCCCCAACCCTTGCCGGCACTAAACACACCCAGACACACACACACACACATACACACACACACGCGCGCACACACACGAACGCGCACACATACATACAGAGCGAGGATGCTCACACTCAGACACGTGAGCCCAACCCCAGCGGCACCAGCTGCTGGTCTAGAGGGGGGAGGGGAGCTTGTTTAGCCACCTGGACCCTTCCCGGGTCCACAAACACAAACATGCTTTCCCCGACGGCAGAAATGGCCCCAGGGTCCCACCAAATTCGCTTTGTGGCTTCTAGGAGAAAGGAAATCCCGGGTCTCCAAGGCACCCACCTTGCTTAGCGCTTAGCCTGGGACCTAGAGGGTTGAGCCTGGGGTGCACTGGAGCCACAAAAGCCCTAGACAAGCAGTCTCCTCTCCTCCTTCAACGCAGTTCTCCACCAAGATGGCAGCAACCCCCCTTCTCTGAGCGGAACCCCAAAGCTAGCAGAACCCCAAAGCTATCCCGAACGAGAATGGCCCTGAGTCAGGCATTTGCCAACCGGGAGATGTTTTCTGCCCTTTTGGCTACACTGGTTCCCAGCAGAGGGCTGCCGGGGAGGGCAAGGCACCCATGGGTGGAAGTCAGTCAGTGTCTTTCTCCTCCATTTCTGAGGTGCAAACCAAGACTCCATCCTGGCATCAAAGAACTGCAGAGAAAGGTGGCAAAGGGCTGAGCAGCCTGCTGGGGAGGGCCCCAGCTCAGCTGCAAGCCTTTACTCCCCTTTGGGCAGAGACTTTCTCACTCCGAGGCCGTGTAGACAGGGTTGCTGATCAGAAATCTAGGTGGGGAGAGCATTATCCTCAACCCAGAAAAGAGAAGGACTGCCCGAATGCAGGAGCCCTGTGGTTTGCTCGTGCTCACAGGACCGCTTCAGTCAGGCCCCTGACTGAAGTGGGCACCCCAGGGTGCCCACTCGCCTGGCACGAACAGTTGAGTGGCTCAAGAAGCCGCTCCCTTTGGCTCCCAGAGTTTCCCTTGGGAGACAGGAGCTAGAAAGGGACTGGTCCAGGAGGTGCTGGGGGAGGCACAACACAGACACAGGCTTTCTGAGGAAGCTGGTGTGATGGGTCCCCCGAGATGAATGAGATTAGCGCCTTATCACCCACCAGGTACCAAAACCTTAGGGGCTTTTCTTTGTTTTTCTTTTCCATCTTGATCAAAGTGTCTTTACTGTCATCGCGCAGACAGAACCGCCATCCCTATGTCCAACTAATGTGGCTGATGGCTTATGGGCTTTTGACACTTCCTTTGAAAGTGTCCCACACGCCTGTCGGTGAGCCCCCACCCAGGGTTAGGAGGCCATGAGCATCAATTCAATCACATCTCCGGGGGAAAGGGCTTGGGAGGGAAGGCGGCCTGTGTGGAGTGATCTTAGAGAGGCTTCCCACAAATCTGGCCAGAGCTCAGCGGTCAGCAAGAGCCTCCTCTCCCTCACAAATCCCAGCTCCCTCTGCAGGGCACTCGGCTCTCTGCCCCTCCCTGGTCCTCTCCAGCTGCCTCGGGCAGAGTTAAACCCTCATTCCTCAGAGCCTGCTGCTTTGTTTATCCCCTTTTAGCCCGAGCTCTGTTTACACATGTGGCTTCTCCCTGACACTTCTCCTGGGGCAATCTATTTCTCCTGCTCCCTCACCACTTTGGCTTCCTATCGTCCTCACTTGGGCGCTCAACCCAGCACCTGGCACTTAGTAGGACTGTCATAGTTGACGACAGTCTCCCACCTTCTGTTCCAGTGGTGCTGCCTCCCTAGCAGTGACCTTGCAGGGCTCCTCGGGAGCTAGGGCCCATGTGGGGGAAAGGGAGAGTGTTAATTAACCAGGCAAAGTGCCCTGGGGGCTTCGCAGGGTGAAGGCTGGGAGGAGGGGTGGGAGCAGGCAGGGGGCTGTAAGATCAGCCTTGTCTGTGGCTCTCCGGGGTCGGCCACTGCCCTGGAAGCTTCCCGACTAGCCTGGACAGTGAAACCCAAGCAGGCCTTGAGCCAAACTGTCACTGCCTAGCAAAGCCTGGTCTTTCCTATAAAAGGGGGAGAAAGGAGGGCCCCCCCTCAGATCCAGGACAAAGACTCCCCTACCAGCCCCCCCACCAGCCTGTCACGGGAGGCCCTGCCCCAGAAGTCGGGCAGTTCCCCAACTTGGCTCCCAGCCCCAGTTCCTCCACCTCAGAACCTGGCCAGCTCCCCACTTGGAGAGGCAGCTCGCCATGAATGAACGCAGCTCATTAGTGTTCCCAGCACATTTACTCCTTAAACAACTGCCAGGCCAGCCACACACCCCCAGCACCCCCCCCCCTTTGCTTTTTTCAGTTTCCTCTCCCATGCCCCTCCCTCTGTCAGATCTCCCCACCCCCTCCTTACAGCCAAGCCACCTGCTCCCTCTGCACAGGGAAGGAGGGGGCAGGCCTGTCACATCGCCTCTGCCAGGGATCCAAACCCCGTTCTACTCACTGGCCACCATCAAGACAGTTTCCCCAGAGGAAAACTTGGGTCTGGATCTCCCCGTCCTGGTGGTGTGTGCCTTCTCTGAGTCCCTCAGCCATGCATGTTCAGGAGCCCCGATGTCCCCTGCCTGTGACTCAAAGACAGAGCCACCTTCCAGCTTTCTACACAGGCTTTCCCTCCACTTCTACCAGCCCCTTCTGGAGCATCAAGAAGGTAGAGCACCCAGGTGTCACTGAGGAACACTGTAGTTTAGATTTCCATGCTGGGTGGGCAAAATGAAAGCTACCTGCTATCTAGCCATTTGTCAGACACCACTTACTGGGTCTCCAGGTACAGGATCCACTGTACAGAGACCTGGCAACTCAAGGGGGGATAAAAACAGGCCTGGCCTGCAGTTAGCTCGCAGTCCAACAGGAGAGCAGAAAAAGGAAAACCCATTTGCTGTAGAAAGTATGTTAAGAGGGAGTGTGGAATTACGGAGAAATTTTAAAGTGTGAGGCATGGGTAGGACTGGGGGGCTTCCTAGAAGAGGAGGCAATTATCTGAGTCTTGACGGATAAATATTGCTGGCTGGACAGCAAAACAGGAAGAAAGGCTTCCTGTGCAAAGACAACTGAAATAACGTGAGCAGGCAGATGGCAGCAGCTTCCTCAGAGAGTTGCTACAAGTTCAGCAAGTGACAGGGTTCAGATGGACAAAGGCCAGAGAGGTGACAGAGACCATCCAAAGACCATGGTGCAGCCACTGTCTCATTTTGCCAGGTTAACAGAACTCTCAGGCGCTTCTCTTTGCTGCAGCACCTGTTTTCCTATGCAGGTGCTTGGACTGCTCTCTCCCTGAGGCCAGTAATAGCACTGGCTTCTGGTGTGGGGCTTGGTGGTGACAGAGGACACTTTTAGCACATGCTTTTTTCCTACTGTGTGAATTTGAAAGCCCCCTTACGTCACGTCACCATCAGCACATTTTTTAAATTTCCTGGGGTGCTTATTATAAACACTGATTCCCAGTATCCTTCTTAATCAGCAGGCAGGGGGGAGGGGGTAGGCAGGTAGTATACTTCTGAAGCAGGTGATTCCAGAGACCACACTCTCACACTCAAGGCCTGGTGTGCTGCATGAACAAGGTCAAACGTGGACCTGAGCCAAGCATGGTGGCATGCACCTGTAATCTCTGTTACCTGGAAGGTTGAGTCTGTAAGTTCGAGACAATCCTAGGCAACATAGCAAGACCTAGTCTCTTAAAAATGAAAAAATAAAATAAAAAATGTAGACCTGAAAACTCACTGAAGAAAGGGGCTGGGAGGGACAAAAGGTCTGAAGTTGGCCTGCCTCCCTTCTCTCCAGTTTCACACTATTAGCTAGGAGGAGGCACATCAAAGAGAAAGATGGAGGGAGGAAACAAGAAAGGGGGTGAGAGGGAGGGGCCAGGGCTAGAGCAGAGGGCCAGAGCCATATGACACTAGTGCTTTATAGCTTCAGTCACAAGGTGTCAGAGCTGGAAGAGAATAAGAAATGAAATCCAAGGGCCGCTGTACAGTTTGCAGCCCAGAGAAGTGAAGCTAGTTGCCTAACTTCACACAGCAGAGGTGTTGCAGAGGTGAGTCATGAGTGACACTGGGTCTTGCTCTGCTAGGTAGAACACAGCATCCAATCCATTCTGAGCACTTTTTCTGACCCTACCATCCCCACAGGAACTAAGACACCAGCAGCCCCTAAAAGGTCTGTGGCTGCAGGACTCAGGATACTTTTCTTTAGTGTCTAAACCCCCTGACTACTCAAATTTGAAGGCAGCTGGACAGTTTGAGGCTCTGAGTGATATAGCTTGAAGCAGGGACCAGCTCCTAAATTTGAGGTCAGAGGCTTTTATAGCTCCAAGGCCACACTAGGCATCCAGGACAACTCTAGCATGTGAGAACTACCGGGAGCAACAGGGAAGCCAAGAAGGAAGGAAGAGAAGGGGGGATTGAAAGGGAGATAGTAGGGAGAGAGGGTCTGTGCAGGCAGCAGGTTGCTTATTCATTCATCAAACACTTATCATATGCCAAGTATGAGCCAAGCACTGGCAAGAAAAAGTTTTTGCTCGGCATTCCCTAGGCTTCCTGTATGTTATTCATAGCTTTCACTAAATTTGAAACTTTTTCAGTCATTATTTCTTTTTAAAAAATGTGTACCCTACGCATCCATCAAGGAGGACAAACACATGTCATTCGCAGCAACCTGGATGGAACTAGAAAGACTCATATTAGCAGAAATAAGTCAAAAAGAAAAAGAGAAGTACAGGATGGTCTCACTTATATGATGGATATAGGAAAAAACAAACAAACGAATAAGAAAGAATGAAAAAAACCAATGGGACTGAACCATGGAGTCAGAGAGGAGGAGGGTGAAGAAGGTGGGGGAGGTGAAGAGCACAAAAGATCAGGATGGTTAACAAATATTAGTGAAGTGGGAAAGCCTTGGGGTACACAATAATGGACTAATGTAATATAAATATACATATATATGCAAAATTTTTTAAATTTAAAATAAATTTAAAAAAAAGAAAAGAAAAGGGACAGGGCTATTAGGGAATGGAGAAAGAAAAAGAGAGCCATCTGCATAGTGCCAGGCAGGCAGGAGAGCTGCTTCTCTCCAGCGTGGAAATTGTACTGATTCCTTTTTTTCTTTAATTATTAATTTTTTTATATATGTGTTACACATCTTTGTATTCCCTGGGGACCACCCACCACCTTTCCTCCCTGACCACTCCTTCCCATCTCCACCTCTCCTAACTCCCCACATACTCTACTCATCCCTTTTATGGAATTTTGATGTACATGTCTATGGCTTAAATTGTCAACCGAAATAAACTTTATAATAATATAAAAAAAATAGGAAAATAAAGAGAATATTATCAAGTTGAATAATAGCTTAAAATCTAAATGAATATTCCACCCATCGCTATTCCATAGTCATGACTAACAAAGCTAAAATTAACTGTTTTAATACTATGAGCCCACCCAATTTGTCTTCATTGCTTCTGTATCATCATTTAATGAGGGTTTAGGTATTCAATATACACTTAAGTCTAATGTAGGGGTATGCTTAAACTAAGTGTATGATAAATATATGTTTGGGGAGAAATCAAGAGCGCTGGGGATTAAAGATAAGGTTTGTAAAGAACAAATATCAATATAAAGGAATAAAATAATTTTCTTAAAAAAATGTATACCCTTCCTTCTCTTTCCTCTCCTTTGGGACCTCTACTTACACATATATTAGACCAGTTGAAATTGACCCATAGCTGCTCACTTCTTTACCTTTTTAAAGTCTTGTTTCTCTGTTTCATTGTGGTGAATTTGCTTGCTGCATTTTTACATCTATTATCTTTCCTTCCGCAATGTTTTCTCCTCTTAATTTCATCTGGCACTTTTATCTATGACACTGGGGTCTTCATCCCTGGAAGATCTACTTAGGTTTTTCTGTATCTGTCACATAACAGGTTTATTTCCCCCTCTACCTTGTTGTACATATGGACTATAACTGTGATAACTGTATCTACTAATTTTATTATCTGGATCACTTCTGAGCTAGTTGTGTTTGATTGCTTTTTCTCTTCATTGTGGATCATGTATTCCTACTATTCTGTATCCTGATGACTATAGGTTGGATGCCAAATGTTGTGGATTTTATCTTGCTGGGTGTTGGATCTTCTTGTGTTTTTTAAAAATCATCTTGGGCTTTGTTCCAGAACTGGGATATTGGAAGCAATGTGATCCTTTTCAGCCTTGCTCTTAAATTCTCCTAGGCCACATAGGAGTAGCCTTTGATCTAAGATGGATTTTCCCACTACTGAGAAATGCAACACTCTACCCAACATCCTGTCAAATCAGAGGCGCCCCACTCTGGCTGGTATGAACACCTACTCTTCCAACTCTATGGGAGCCATATGAGTGGTTCTTGCCCCACTTGGGAGGAACTTCCTGTCTACAGAGCATTTGCCTTGTGCCCTGATCACTGTTCAGGGGCGTTGGGGTACACTGTAAGGAAGGATCACTTGCAAATTCTGGGCTGCTCTCTGTGCAGCAGTTTCCTCCCCCATTGCCCCTGAGAACTCAAGCCACATTGTCACCAGAACTCACACCTTTGACTCCAAAACTCAGCCTCAGTTCCAATGCCAGCGTGATCGTTATCATTTTCAGGCTAATTTCATCCTTTCACCCTAAGCAGCACCTCTTCATGGAAGTCTCCCCTGATGCCAGGTTAGTTCAGCCTCTCTCCTGCCATGTGATCCTGGCTGCCTGTGCCTCTCCTTCGGAGCACTGACACTGTCCTTTGTAACTGCTTATCTAGCTCCTCGCCCTCACATCTGTCTTGCCCCAATGCCTAGTTCAGGGCCTGGCACATTGAAAATGCTAAATAAATACTTTTTTACTGAAGGAAGGGGGGTTTTGAGAAGAAATGAGCAGAAAAGGCAGATTTTCTATCAAAGCCAGAGCAGTGAGGAATCACGTTTGGCTAGAGAGAGACTCCCCCAGGGAACAGAGCTCAGGTGGTCAGAGAAGTGGGTTGGAGGAACCTGGAAGCCAGGCTGAGACCCGTGGATGTCATCCCAATAGAGGCCTGAGCTCAGCACACCACACAAGTCTGGGAAGAGCCTTAGGGATGGAGAAGGGCCTGCAAGACATATCTTAGGCATGCCCTCTGGACCACCGTTCTGGGAGCAGGGGAAGTGGCCAGGTAGGTCAGAGGTGACGAGATGTTATGCAGCCATCTCAGCAGCTGCTCCATCTCAGTTCAGGGAGCTCTGATGACTGATGACCCTCTGGAGTTGTCAGAGGGCTTCATCCCATGGCTTCGACTAGTCATTGGGCAAAAACTCTCTGTAAGGAGGCTTAATCTTGGGTGAGGCAGTTTCTTCAGCTAAGACCAACCTCCCCCCCTCTCCCCCCCATGAGGACTGCCTACGGCCAATCCTTGGGCAACTTTTTCAGAAGCTGGGATCAACCCTTCATTCCTGAAAGCATATTGGGACTCTACGTCACAGCAAAGTGGTGACCTGAATGCTCACAAGAAGGGCAGCTAATCTAAGGGACCAAGGAAGGTTTCCAGTAGTAAATCTAAGTCAAGACGACCTAGAGGACTGTTAGGAATTAGCCATGGGAGCACAAATGAGGGAAGACTGTTCCAGGCAGAGGGAAAAGAATAGGAGATGGCCCAGAGGCAAGGAAAGGCATGGGTCCTTTAGGTGTGAATAGGGGACACTATCCAGGAGGGAGGTAGACTGGGGTAGGGGTTGGTGAGGGGAAGGTCTTAAAGGGCCAAATAAACCATGGTAATGAGTTGAATCCTGAAAGGGATGGAGACCTTCTGGATCTTTAAACCTAGAAGCAAGATATACTCAGATTTCTTTCCTCTGCTTGTCTTTTGATTCAGCCCTTGGCCTTTTGTGGCACCATGGGGAAAAGCAAACCCTGTTAGAAGCCCATCACATACCCAAACTTGTACAAAAGGAGCAGGCAGGCTTCTCTGTCTGAGCTAGCCTGCAGTTCTCTGCAATGCAAGAAGATAACAAAAAGTGACATCAGGGAGCTCATTAATTCCCTACATTTTGGGGCCTAGTTGGAAAGAATAATTCTAACAGCTAACAAACACTTCCATTGTCCTACAAATTCTAAGGGTTTATATGCTCCCAAGAGCCTTATCTATTAAATCATTTAATCTTTCCAACAAACTTAGGAGATAGGTACTATTTTTACAAATGACAAGCTGGAAATACAGAGAGGCTCAAGGTAACATATGGGTGGCAGAACTGGGGTATAAGCTGAGGATAAAATCTTCCTCCTAGGAAGGATGTGGAATTGAATGGATAATGTATATGAAAGTGCCTTCTGCTGTGCTAGCATGTGGTGTGTTCTTTTTCCAAAAAAAAGTCAAAACCAATAAGAGTGCTAGGTTAGGGGAAAGGTCAGCCTAAAGAAAGTTCCTTTTGATAAACATTACATGATTAATTTTGGAGGAGTCCCTCTTCTCTTTTTTCCTCCACTCCTTCTGCAAATGAATACCTTCTGGTCTGCTTGGCAATGTAACCAGATATCCCAAGAACTTCCCTCGCCTTCAAACAGCAAGGATGAAACCATCTCATCTCAAATGCAGTAGCTCTCAAACCAACAAAATCTCAAAGACATTAAATGAGTTCAATAGTAAGTTCAATTTCTTCTATAAAAGTAGCAAAATGGTAACATCATTGGAATACAGATGACCTTTTAGCCTCTTCTTCTACATTCTTCTGTTTCCCATAATAAACAGGTTGTAACAAAAAATTAAAACATTATTTTAGAGACAGAAAAATGAAATTACTAAACCTTGATTCAGTGCTGAACAGAATGACCATTAGATTCAATATACTAAGTATGATGAGTTTATGAGCAAAGTAAAAGCTAAATAACACGTTTTCCTTTCCTGCACTGACAGAGCTGCTGCAGATCGCAAAGTATGCTCACAAAATAAGTGATGGTTTGTATGAAAAAATCTAGAAGAGGCAAATTCATAGAGACAAAGAATAGACTAGGGGCAGGAGGGAGGCAGGAATGGTTTTTGCTTAACAAACAGTGTTTCTGTCAGCAGTGATGAAAAGGTTTTGAAAATGAAGGATGGTACTTGCACAACCCTGTGAATGAAATGAATGCCACAGAATTATACACTTAGAAATGGATAAAATGACAGTTTTTATATTTTTAATATATGTGCCATATGAAATATTTTTTAAAGTGGTGATTCAGTTAAGAGAGAGGATGGACCCCAGAATGTTCTGTCTCCTCACTGACCCTTAACTCCTGCTGCCCAGGACAGGCCCAATCCATGATGAAAACAATGCCCACCGCTAACAGCACGCAAGTGTGGCCCAGAGGTTCAATGCTGCCCTTCATGGCCGCCATCAATGCCCGCCAACTGAGGGGGAGGGGGCTGAACCCAGGCAGTCTGAGTCCAGATGTCACCCACTCAGCCTTTTCACTCAGTACTTTACCCAGCGACAAAAGTGCTATAATTCCCTAATGACATGAATCATCTGTAAGTCACCCAGCAAGGAGGATGCTGGCACACACACACCCCCCCTTACAGACAGAAATCCCAGGCTGAGAGTGAAGTGTCGGGGCTGTGCAGCTGGTGGGGGGTGAAGCTCCATTCCCAGGCCCATTCTGATGGGTCAGAATGCTCCGTGCTGGGGCCTGCTGAGGCACGACAACGTGTAAATGACTGATTGCAGATTGGAAACAATCAGTCCTGCCGTATTTAAATGGAATCGGGGAGCCGGGGCTTGAATTTAATTCAATCCGGATTGAATCAGGTGGCAGGAAAGCTGAGCGGGTTTTCATGGAGGGCAGAAAGAATTTCCAAAATTGATTGTTAGGCTGCTTTGGGTCTCCGCCAAGCCAGTTTGCGTCCTTGCAGGGTCTCACCCTCTTCAGCGAACCTTCCTCAACTGGCCCTGGGTGGGCAGGGCAGCAGTCTGGAACCAGGGTCCCTGCCAGTGTGTGGACTCTTCCCACCCCCAGTCCCAGTGGGCTCTCCAAGGGCTCCCTGGAGCTAGAGAGCGGGTGAGGACAGTGCAGAAGTGCGAGGGTGGGGTGGAGCCATCTGGAGCCTCTGCCTGGGGGTGGGGGCGTCTGCTAAGAGGGGTTCCCAACCAAGGAAATCACATACTTTGTTGGATCAATCAGAACAGGGCCTCTGGACAAATGGGTGGGAGGGGGGAGTGGGGAGGTGAAGTGCAGAGGCCCTTTGGGAGGGCTCAGGCACCATCTGCAGCAGCTAGGGACACACCTCAGTTCGTCCAGTCACCCTGTTCTCAGTCTCTGTAGGCAGAGACACAGCATCCTGGGATAGCACCACTGGACACTCAGGAGAAAAGCACTGCCATGGCCCCATTCTACAGACAAGGAGATAAAGTCCAGAGGGAGGAACCCACCTAGGTCCTGGAGCTGACTGGGTGGGAACAGAATGCCCTCCTGATGCCTCTTCACCACACAGAGATAATTCCTTTACGAGCCTGCTTCCAGCCTAGCTCTGTGCTTCGCTTCATATTTGGAATCCAGCACCGAGCCCAGCACCTAGATCCTGGGAGATGCTCAGTAAATATTTGTGAAACTCAAATGATGGAAAGTGAGTAGGAAACTCAGATTCTCTCTCTATATATATTTTTTGAGACTAGATCTCGCTATGTTGCCTGGGGTAGTCTTAAACCCGCAGACTCAAGTGATCCCTGGCCTCAGCTTCCCAGCACTGGGATTACAGGCACACGCCACTGCACCCAGCTACTAAATAGATTTTCTTTTTTGAGACTAGGTCTCGCTATTTTTGTCCATGGAACCACAGGCTCACATTGCCCGGGGTACCACCGACTCAAGCAATCCCCAGCCTCAGCTCCCCAGGTAGCTGGAATTACAGGTGCACGCCCAGCTATCTTTTTGGGACTAGGTCTCACTACGTGCCCCCAGCGGGACTCAAACCACAATCACTGGCCCCAATCGTGGCTTCCTTGGCTGCCACCTACAGGCATGTGCCACCATGCCCAGCCTGATTCTCAATATTTGAGGAAAGATCAAATTTAGAAATCTGAGAGTAATAACAGTTTTTCAGAGCCAGAGCAGCCGGAGGTTGGATAAATAGACCCATCCAGGGACCCCAGACCACGGCCCACACACCACAACTCCACTCTGTTCTGCAGTAAAAATCAGAACTGCTGTTCCCTGCTCCAACTCCCCAACCCCAGGACTTAGGATAAGGAAATTGCCTGAGGACTTTGCCTTAAAACTAGCAGGGCCAGCCCCTTCCATAGCATCCAATTACAGTCTAGGTGATGTTTTCGTAAATGATTTTCATTACGCTTTTTTCAATAAATATTTATTGCACATCCACCATGAACAAGGCCCTGTGTTCCTGAAACAAGAACTGTGATCCTTATTAAAATTAGGAGCAAGTTTATGTCAGGAGTTTTCTACAGTCAAAAGTATTTAGTGAACAAGTATAAGCATTCAATGCAAATTATACATACAGCAGGTATTATTTTTAAAAAAAAAGAACAAGAAGCAAAGAATGAAGGTTAAAAGAGGTCTTTTGTGGAGACATTACTCACTTCTGAATGGGGGGAAACAATCCAAGCATAGAGACCTCTCAGAGGACTAAGGTGTATTCCATTCCTCCTTTCAGCAGACAGAGCTCCACAAGATCCACTGTAGACAACTAATAAGAGCTGAAAATTTGACATCTACCAAAACAAGTCCCCTGGAAAGTCAGAAAGAATGAGAGGAAACTCAATATTTATTCAAATCTGCAGACAACAAAAGGTTAATAAAGCAATCCAAAAGCTGAAATATTATAACAACAGTGCGGTTAGAAAATAGTTGTTGCCTGCTTGCATAAATGTTTGCTTTTCCTTAATATTTGTTGTCAGTTGATATCATA
Source organism: Uropsilus gracilis (assembly GCA_004024945.1). Classification (NCBI taxonomy): domain Eukaryota; kingdom Metazoa; phylum Chordata; class Mammalia; order Eulipotyphla; family Talpidae; genus Uropsilus; species Uropsilus gracilis. The sequence continues at coordinate 82,612 of PVHY01004902.1, forward strand.
TCCCAAAGCAGACATTCCACAGCTCCACATGTCCTCCAAACCATGTCTGATGTAAACAGAGACCCAGCACATTCAAGGCAGTTTAGTGCTTTTTGAGTAGAAAGCCAGTCTGGCACTGACCTACCTTATCACCCAGCAATTCCTCTCCTGGATGGAGGAGATGATGATGGATGGAGGATGGATGAAGGATGGATGGATGGATGGATGGATGGATGGATGGATGGATGGATGGATGGATGGATGGATGGATGGATGGATGGATGGAGGATGGATGGATGGATGGATGGATGGATGGATGGATGGATGGATGGATGGATGGATGGACAGGCAGATAGATATGGATGGATGGACAGCTGTCTTAGTGCAGGCTGCTATAACAAATACAGATCACATAGACTGTGTGACTTGAACATTTCTTCCTCACAATTGCTCTGGGGGTTGGGAATCCAAAGCATAAGCGTCAGCGTGGTGAGAGCTTAGTGACTTATAAATGGTTGCCTTCTTGCTGTATCCACCATGGCTAAGAGAGGGAGCACTGATGTCTCTTCCTTCTCTCTAAGGATACAAATCCATCATGGGGGTCCCCCCACTTCCATGACCTCATCTAAATCTAATCACCTTCCAAAACCCCATGTCCCAATACTATAATATTGGAGGTTAAGTCTTCAACATACAAGTTTACAAGGGATAGAGGACATGACACAAACATTTCATTCCCAACAACAGAAACAAATGACTTTATCCACCAAAAGACATGTGCAAGAATATTTATAACAGCCTCACTTATAACAGTGCAAACTTGGAAATGACTCAAATGTTCATCAATAGAACACATAAACAATTGGTGGTGTATCCATACAGTGGAATAGTGAACAAGAACAAACCACCCAACACGGGTGAATCACACAAGCCTTATGGAGAGTGAAAGATGCTAGACATGAGAGTACATACTGTTCAATTTATACAAGCAAAACTAATCAGTGGTGATAAAACTCAAAGTAACGGTTGCCTGTGAGAAAGCAGACCCAGGCAGGGGGCATAAGGAGGCACTGAGCTTCTGGAAATAGTCTGTATTTTTATTTACGTGGTAGGAGAGAGTAAAAATATATCAAGTTGTACACTTAATATGGGTGTACTTTGTAATGATTATATCCCAACCCCCCAAAAAAAGAAAGAAAACAAATTTCCATCCGGGATGACAAGCACACCGTGGGCATGCTGCCACATTCCCCTCTGTCACCCCTCGCAGACGTTGCTAATTAATCACCATACTCCTTTTCATTGAGCTCAGCTTCAGAACCATTCTCAACCCAGCCAGTTTGCTCTGAGACAAAAACTATTAGTGTTCCCTCATGTATACACAGTATCTTAATTAAGAGAGAAGGTATGTTATCTTCTATTTGTTTAGTCACACTTTGGGGAGGCCTGGCTTCCACCGTCTCACTGGTGACAGCTTTCCTGAATTCCAGGTTTGGTTTCCAGGAATATATTACTTTGAAAGGGCAGACTTGGAAGCTGGAGAGTGGGAGAGTGAGGGGCATGCCTCCGAAAGGTAGCCCTGACCAAGGCCCAGGGATGAACACCCACAGTTAAAAGTGGTGCCCAGCAAAGGCTAGATTTTGATGAGGGCCCATTTTCTACCACGTAGAACTGAGTGGCTTATTCTTACTGGAAAAGGAGAGGGAAGAGGTGGGAAGTAAAGTCTGGGCTGTGGGAATGATGCCAGCTTGAGTCACCCAAGGTCTTCTGTCAGGTGAAAACACAGCCTCCACCTCAGCCCTCGGGCAGGTCCCTCGTTCTCTGGAATGATTATCCTTTGGCGATTTCTCTCTGCACAGCTTACAAAATCTTCCACATTCTCTATCCTGCGACCATGTGATCTGGACAGAGTGGGACCACCATCCCACTTCTGTTTTCAGTAAGAAAACTGAGATCCAAGGTCAGGCGTGGAGGCCCGTGCCTAAAATCTAAGCACTGGGAGGCAAGAGTCCTGCAGTCGCTTGAGTTCGCAGGTTCGAGACTATCCTGGGCAACATAGCGAGACCTGGTCTTGAAAAAGCAGCTGGGCACAGTGGTGGGTGCCTGTAATCCCAACGACCTGGGAGGCTAAGGCTGGGAATCACTTGAGTCCATGGGATCCAGACTACTGTGGGCAACATAGTGAGACCTAGTCTCATTTTAAAAAAGAAAGAAAGAAAACTGAGATCCAGGGATGTCCTATGAACATCACTAGTCCACTGAAATACTCATGAGATTCAGGATTCCACCCCAGCCTACCACTCCTAGCCCATGCTTCTTCTTAGGTTTTAGCTTTTAATTTTTTTAGTTTGACATCAAAGCTATACAGATACAAAAATAGCCAAATCATGCTGTAGGTTTTGTTATGAAAATGGCAGTTTCCCCCTCCCACTTCACCTCTTTAAGTGGTTTTTTAATTTGTCTCCATAATGTATGACAGCCTATACCAATTTGAGTTACTATGGGATTTAGCATATTGACAGCACAAAGATGATCCTATGAGCTTCCAAAAAGAATAAAACTTATATTGCCCACAAAGAGCTAGGAAATAGACTTGCCTTGATTTTCTTGACAGCAATGCTGGAACCCAGAAGGTAGTGGAAAGTACCTTCGAAATTCTGACTGAAAACAACACCCAACTTCAAATTCCATTCACAAACTATTAATCAATGTGAGGGTAAAACAAAACTATTTTCTCATATCCAAGGTCTCAAGAGCCAGGCGTGCCTATAGTTCAAGCACTGAGAAGCAAGAGACCAGGGGTCGCTTGAGTTTGTGGGTTTGAGACCACTGTGGGCAACATAGCGAGACAGTATCAAAAAAAAAAAAAAAAGTCTCAAAATGCTTGCTTGTCATGTGCTTTTTCTCAAGAAGTTCTTAGAAGAGGTCAAATCCTTTAACACCCAATATTTTGCTGCTCTGTACCCATTTCTCTTTTCCCTATCCTTCAGATCTTGTACCTTCAAAATCATCCTTTTTCTATCAAGTTAGTAGGATTTTAAGAGAATAAAGGCAGATATATTCAAACAACTGTCATTATCCACAAGTTCTCTAATCTTTTTATTCAGTTTTGAAGCAATGGATAAAATCTTGTGTAAAAGACAAATAACTAAAATACATGAAAGCAATATTGCATTTTTGTACTATGAATTCTCTCCATAGGCTAGCTGTTATGAAAGCTGCTGCAGCTAATTAATGGGGAAAAAAATGATCGAATGAGACTACAACATTTTGTATTCATTAATTAATTAGTGGATCTAGGCATTGAGGATCAGCAGCTGTTAACATCACCCCCTACAAATACATAGACACAAAATAATAGCATAACTTTATGTGCATCTTGCAATAGTTGCCAACAAGAAAAAAAAATCAAAACCCGATTGAATCAAGCATAGGGATCCAGCCAGCAATTTACTGGAAATACAGAGGACAGAACAGAACAGATGCAAGCTGAACTGCATCATCAGTGTGCAATCAGCAAAATCAGGCTGGGGAAGACCTCTTGATCCAATGTCCTGGGTTCTTCAACATATAAATTAGAAGAAAGATTTAAAAGGGGGGGGATAGGTAAATGAGAGGTAAATCTTTGGATTTAATGAAATTTAAAAGATGTATCAAATTAAAACATGGATATATGCACACCCAAGTTCATGAAGCACTATTCACAATCTCTAAGAGCGGAAAGCAACCGGATGGATGGATGGATGGATGGATGGATGGATGGATGGATGGATGGATGGATGGATGGATGGATGGATGGATGGATGGATGGATGGATGGAGAAATGTGATATATACACAAAATAGCTTATTATTAAGTTTTGAAAAGGAAGGCTATTTGACACATACTATGACTTGGGTGAATCTTAAGGACATAATACTAAGAGAAATAATCATAAAAAGCCAAATACCATATGATTCCTTTAATAGAAAATGCCTAAAGTAGCCAAATTCAGAGATTCAGAAGTAGAACGAAGATTATGAGGGCTGAGGAGAGGGAAATGGGCAGTTGTGTTTAATGGCTACGAAGTTTTGGTTTGGCAAAATGAAAAATTTCTAGAGCCCTATTATATGACAGTGTAAATATACTTCACACTACTGAACATGCAAATATACTTCACATATTGAACATGTTAACATGTTGATATGTTAAGGCACTTATGCTGGGCTGTTTTTTTTTTTTTTTAAACCAAACTAATTTTATTTTTAATTTTAAAAAGCAGATAAGACTAAACTGTGGGGTTCCAGAGGGCACTCTTGGGTGACAACATTATACAGAAATGCAAGAAAGTGATAAGCACACAAGTCAGAATGGAGCTACTCTTCTGGGAGGAAAGCAATTGCCCTTGGGGTAGGGCATATAGAGTGTTCTGGAACTTCATTTCCTGATCCAGGAGCAAATTTACCAGAATGGCTCCTTTAATAATTCATTTGTCACCGGATGTGGCGGTATGCGCCTGTAATCCCAGTTACCTGGGAGACTGAGGTTGGGGAATCTCTTGAGGCCGCAGGTTGGAGAAAACCCTGGGCAACAGAGCGAGATGCAGTCTCTTAAAAAAATTAATAATAATAATAATAATAGTAATAATAATAATAATTCATTTGTCTTCTGCATTTCTGATTCCACCTTAAATACAAACGAAAAGGGGGGAAAGCACCTGAAAAGAAAAGCCCAGCCGTCCTTACTGGTAGTCAACACGTTCTGGAAAACAGCCATTTCACCTGAATCAACAGATTCTGGAGTGAGGGTCCAATGCTGAGCCCACCCGCCTCTCCCCTGCACAGGGCTTTCTCCTAGCTTCCGCTGTGGCAGGGCTCCTCCCTGCCTTTGAACCCCAGGTCCTGCGCACAGCCCCCCACCCCAGGGACATTCTCACGGATCTGAAGCAGCTGAGCTCTGCCTGGGGTCACAGAGGGGAATGGACTCAGCAGCTTGACAACCCAGGGTCTCACCCACATGAGTGCAGAAAATAAGATTCAGACGCCTTTGTTGTCAGCTGTCAAATTTCATTTTCTGGTTCCCAAATCCCCTAATGTGAATTCTGCTAAAATCCTTGTGCCTCCATAATGTGCTGTCACGGGGTCACGGTGGCAACAGCTTCCTGTCAGTCTTGGAGATGAGCATCACGGTATGGAGTCCCCGATGCTTACACAACACGGCCACACTCGGGCTGCTATGGAGGGAGGGACCCCAGCACGCTGGTGGGGGGAAAGGAAGAGGAAAGAAAGGGGAGAAGGGGAGAGGGGGAGGGGAAGAGGGAGGGGGAAGGGTAACAGGCTGGGAGAAGGCATGGGGGTGGGTGGGAAGCAGCTGTTGCAGAGGGAGGGACCCCAGCACACTGGTAGGGGGGTAGAGGGCTTGGGGGTGGGGAGCGGGTGCGTGGGGTGGGAGGCTACTGCAGAGTAAGGACTTGAGACCAGGTTTGGTTCCAGCTGCCAGGGCTCATAGGGTGCTTATGATTCCAGGGCCTCTTCCCCACATGTAAATTGTAACCGTATTTATTGTTTTTATTCCATTGGTTGTTCTAGGGCCTCAAGAAGCTGAAACTATGCCAAGTCTCAGAAAAAGAAAAAAAGCCCTGCTAAAGGTCAGTCATTGTTATTGTTATTATTTCATTTAAAGATCAGAGTCCAAACTCCTGCCCACCTGTGACTATGCAAGTGCTTCTTTCTTTCCCTCCCCTTTTCCTTATCAAACTGTCCATTATTTATTTATTTATTTTTATTTTATTTTATTTTATTTTTTTTTTTTGAGACTAGGTCTCACTATTTTTGCCCGTGGAACCACAGGCTCTCGTTACCTGGGGTACCACGGACTCAAGCCATCCCCAGCCTCAGCTTCCCAGGTAGCTGGGATTACAGGCGCACACCACCACGCCCAGCTATTTTTTTTGGAACTAGGTCTCACTAGCTACCGGCCCCAGGCGGGACTCGAACCGCGATCCCTAGCCCTGGCCACTTCATAGGCTGAAGCTTACAAGCACGAGCCACCGTGCCCTGCCACCAAACTGTCCGTTTTTTAAATGTAAACTATGAATGAATCAATGTCACAACTCAGGCTCACAGTGGGGG
>PVHY01004903.1:0-88599 GCA_004024945.1 Uropsilus gracilis
TTGGCTGTAAAGCTTATCTGGTTTATCAAGTTCTCCTTGCCTCGAGCTCTTTCTAGTATTTCAATGACTTTTCACAGAGGATTTAATTAAAGTAAAGAATCTGACGACAGGGCTCCTATATTTTCCTTAATAATGATGCAGTTCATGACTTCAGCACTCTTACACCTGGGGTCCGGGGAGCTACGCCCCTAGGGGTCCCTTGATTTTCAGGTCAGCTCCCAGATTGTTCCTCCTGCGGGGGTGGGGGGGGTGGGGGGGTGGGGGGGGGCAGAGAGCTTAACTTGTAAAAGGGTTTAGATTACAAGTTTCTCATCTCTAAGATGGGCTCCCATAGTTTCTCCTTTTCTCCTCTCTCCAGTTTTTTCTCACTTCCAGTAACTAAACAGGATCTGCTATTATGTAACCTTTAAAAAATGGATTTAAGTTTTAGAGCAGTTCTAGGTTCACATCAAATTGGGAGGAAGGCATAGAGAGTTCCTATGTAACTCCCGCCTCCACACATGCAGCTGATCAGTTAGAGATATCCCCCCTCCCCATAGTGACTGACACATTTGTTACAGTTGATGAAACTACACTGAAATATAACACCCCAAACCTATGATTTACATTAACTTCAGTTTATTCTAGGTATTGTAAATTTTATGGATTTGGACAAATGTATAATGACAAGTATTTATAGCAGAATCCATAGTATTTTCACTACTTAAAAAACCTCTGTACTATGCTTACTCATCTCTTCTACCAAGCCCTGGCAATTACTGATATTTTTTCCCCTGTCTCTGTAGTTTTGCTCTTTCCAAAATGAAAAGGTCACACAGTATGGAACCTTTTAGGTTGGCTTATTTCATTTACTAATATGCATTTTGGGTCCACCATACATTTTCATTAGATAGCTCATTTCTTTCTAAGAGTAGAATAACATTCCATTATGTGAATATAATAGTTTACATATTCACTAACTGAAGAACATATTGGCTACTTCAAACTTGCAGCAATTATGAACAAAGGTATTATAAAAAATAGCTTACAGGTTTTTGTGTGGATATAACTTTTCAACTTTTTTGGGTAGATACTTAGGACTGCTATTGCTGAGTCATATGGTAGCTTGTTTAGTTTTGTAAGAAACTGCCAAATATTCTTCTAGTGTGCCATATTGCATTCCCACCAGCAATGAATGAGAGTTCCTGTGGTTATACATCCTTACTAGCTTTTGGTGTTATAAATGTTAACAAATTTTGGTCATTCTAATCAGTGCATACTGGTATCTCATTGTTATTTTAATTTGCACTTCATTGATGACATATAAAGTGGAGCATCTGTTTTTATGCTTGTCATCAATATGTTTTATTTGGTCAGGTGTTTAAGATGTTTTGCTCATTTTAGCCAAGTTGTGAAGTCTCTTATTATTGTTTTAAGAATTCTATATTTTGGACAACAGCCCTTTATTAGACGCTTTTTGCAAATATTTTTTCCCAGTTTATCTTCTCATTCTTTTGATATTTTTTTCCCAGAGAGAATTACCTGTTCTAGAAGATATTTATTTATTAAGGTAACATTGATTTACATCATTAACATTATCTTTCGTAAAGCAGAAATGTTTTAATATTAGTCATATTGATAAGTTATTTATTTTTGTCCAAGAGTTCTTTTATTAGTGCTCTAAAACAATCAGTTTTTGGTGTTATTTCAGCCTTCATTTTATAGTTTGAGCTTCTAAGTTCTCAAAGTCTCATATTTTGAATATATGAAATTGCACACAATTAAAATTCATACTTTACACAAAATATTTACAAAAATTGAACATATCTTAAGTTCTAAAATATCCTCAACAAATTTCAAAGAATGGGTATCATTTCACATTTTCTTCTTCTTTTTTCTTTAAATGATGGTTAATCCGCCTGGGTATGACTCCTCCTGCCCTTAACACCTGTCACTTTGACTCCTCTCTGGTTGCTTCTTGTCGGATCATGTTTAGCTCATTGAACTCTTCCTTTTCTGAAGCAATGTCCTTTTCCTGGGCAAGGATCTGTGTTCCTGGGGCGTGGTAGACCGCCTGCTTACATTTCCAGACTTACCTTTGTGTCCTGCAGTAAAATCTGAGCTCCTTTGGAGACTATCAGTGCCTTCTCCCTCTTGCTAGCTGTCTCCATTTTGGTTTCAGTTCCTTTTTGCTGCTTCTTGGCCTTATATTTCAGGCCTCTGGCTTAGGGAGTCTGTCTCCCAGCCCTTGTGGGTAGAAAAGTTCCTTGATGAAGAAAGACATCAGCAGATGGTGAGTCCTGCTCATCTCCTCTCTCCATTTGCTCTCTGCCTTGGTGCTGCTGCCACGTTTCTGCGGTGAAGGATGGTGCCTTCCTTTCGCTGTAGGCATCTCTGAGGCGGGATTTTGGTGCCTGGTCCAGGTTTGACTCTGTGATGTTATCAGTATAAGTGGTCACACAGTCCTTTGTCTGGTGGTCCCCTCTGTGCTCTTTTGGGGTCCTGCCCAGGAGATGGATGTGTCCAGGCCTTTATTCGTTTCCTGACCTGTGTGTCTGGAGCTGCCACCCGCCCACCTGCTTTCCCCACCCCCTCCTGCAAGCATGTGGCAGGACTTCAGACCTGTGGGGTGGGTCCTCCCAGGGGTGGATGCCAATAGTGGGGTAGCACACCAGAGTCCCCAAAACCAAAAGAGGACCCGGCCACATGCTGTTCCCTGAGACCTCAGTCCGCCAACCTAGCAGTGTGATGAGTTCTTTCGTTCATGGATCCTGGATCACAGCTTTGTTTGTTTTATCTAAAAACTCATGAACCTAACAAGGTTATATCATTTTTCTCTTATCCTGTCTAGGAGCTTTATCGATTTGCATTTTATATTTAGGTCTGATTTCATTTTGAACTGATTTTTGTGCAGGTATAACATTTATGTTTATTTTTTGCATGTAGATGTCAAGTTATTCCAGTACCATTTAAGATTCTCTTTTCTATATTATACTGCCTTTAGTCCTTTGCCAAAAAAAAGTTAACTACATTTGATTGAGTATTTCTGGGCTTTCTACTCTGTTCCACTGATCTGTTTATTCTTTTGCTAATATCACATTGTCCCAGTCTCTATAGATTTACAAATAAGTCTTGAATTGGGCAGTTCCACTTTTTTTTTTTTTAATATTGTGCTGGCTATTCTGGATCTTTTGTCTGTACATACAGACTATAGAATCATTTTTTATTAAACCATTTCTTTATATATATAAATTCCACATCTTTGTAATCCCCATTGTTCACTCCCCCCATCCTCCCTCCCTGACCGTTTTCACCCTCTTCCCACCCCCCTCGAGTTGTGTACTTCACTTTGGTGGTTAGCTTGTTTTGACTTTTTCTCATGGCTTTTTATTTTTTCCTATGTTCAATATATTAGTGAAACCATTTGGTTTGTCTTTTTCTTTCTGACTCTGCTAATATGATTTCTTCTAAGTACATCCATGTTATAAAATCATCAAATTTGTTGTTTTTAATTGATGAGTAATATTCCATTGTGTATATATACCACATCTTATAGAATCATTTTGTTAATACCACAACATAACTTGCTGAGATTTTGATTGGAAATGCATTGAACCTCTAGATCAAATTGGACAATATTTTCTGCCTATCCATGAATAGATCGTTGCCCTTGATTTTCATGTTAGCTTTCCCCCGGTAGATTACATACACAAATTACACATATTGCTAGATTAATGTCAAATTTTTTAATTTTTGAGTATTGATGTAAATGGTAGTTTTTAAGTCACATGTTCATTGTTGCTATATAAGTGATAATATATTTATTCTAGTATCTTGCAATTTTGCTAAATCACTTATATGCTCCAGGACTTTGCTAATACTATTAGATTTTCCACATAAATGATGTTATCTGTAAACTTTTTTCCCCTTCCCAATCTGTTTATCTTTCCTCATTAGATAGTACTTTCAGCATGCAGTTGAAAAAGTGTTAAAGGGGAACATTCTTGTCTTATTCCTGATCTTAATGGGAAAGCTTTTTTCTCACCATTAAGTATGCCAATTATAGATCTTTTTGTGAGTGTATTATCATGGTGAGGAAATTCCCTTCTACTGGTAGATTACATGCTATGATGGATTATATTAACTGGTTTTGAAATGTTGAGTTGGTCTTAGATTCCTTATAAATTTCACTTTCTTATGGTGTGTAACCATCATACATTGTTGGATTCAATTTGCTGATTCTCTTCAGAGAATATTTCCATGAATGTTCATGAGCGATACTTGTCTATAGTTTTTTCTTATAATACCTGTGTCTGGTTTTGGTATTAGGGTAATCTTAATCTCAGAAAGGGATTAGGATGTATTCCCTCTGCTTGTTTCCTGTTTGTAGAGAACTGTTCTAATTTTATCCTTAAATATTTGATAGAACTCACTGGTGAATCCACCTAGGTCTGGTGTTCTGGAATGTTTTCATTGGCTCACCTTTTAAAATAAACGTATAATGAGCTGGGCACGGTGGCATGTGCCTGTAAGCTTCATAGTAGGCTATGAAGCTAGGGATCGCGGCTGAGGCTAGGGATCGCGGTTCGAGTCCCGCTCGGGGCAACATAGTGAAACTTAGTCCCAAAAAAATAGCTGGGTATGGTGGCGCACGCCTGTAATCCCAGCTACTTGGGAAGCTGAGGCTGAGGATTGCTTGAGTCCGTGGCACCCCGGGCAACGTGAGTCTGCGGTTCCACGGGCAAAAATAGCGAGAACTAGTCTCAAAAAATTAAATGTATAGGTCTATTCAGAGTACATAATTTCTTCTTGTGTGATTTTTGTAGATTGTCTTTCAAGGAATTGGTCCATCTTACCCAGTTTATCAAATTTGTGAACATAATTTTTTATAGTATTTACCTTTTAATTGTCATAAATCTATAGTGATGCCTCCTTTCGTTTCTGATATTAGTGATTTTGTCTTCTCTCTTAAGTTAGCCTGGTTAGAGATTTACAAATACTAATCTTTTTCACAGAACCAGTTCTTGGTTTAATCTTTTTCTACTGACTTGTTTGTAATTTTATAGATTTCTGCTCGTTTTATTAACAAAATAAATCAATTTTGGTTTTAGAACATTGTGTTCTCTTCTTCACAAGTTGTTAAGGTATCTTCTATAGACCAGAATTTGGCCTATCATGGTGACTATTTCATGTGAGTTTGAGGGGCACATATATTCTATCGTTGGATGAGATAACCTATACTTCTATTACATGTAGTTGATGGCTGTTGAGGAAGAAGTAGTTGTCTTCTTCCTTCTGTAGTTGTTGAATCTGGGATTATGTCCTTTATCTCTAACAATTTTCCTGATTCTGACATCTTCTCTGAAATACTGCTACTTCTGCTTTCTTTTGAATAGTATTAACTATCATTATCTTTAAATGCAAATGGCAGAATACCTCACCTCAAAAAGTGCTAATTTCCACACTGCATTATGAATTATCAGTTTTTATGCACTTACTGATTTATTCTAGTATTACTAACAATGTTTTTACACACCCATTCCTGATTTTCATATAGTATATAATATACAAAAGAATGACTCACAAATATCTGTATAAAGTTTAATGATACTATGTCAGTCTGTGTGTAATCACTACTCTAGTGACAGGTATGCTAAAAGAGTGGTAATGCTACCTTTTTATAGTGATAGAATTTTATAGTAAAATACTTAGGATATTAAACTTTTCAAGTGTTTATTATTACTAAAATTACAGTGTTTGCTGGCTCTTTGTATATAACTCAAGTTCAGAAATCATCATGGCATATTAAAATTTTGAACAGAGTACACTACCAGCATTTACATCACTTAGCACCTTTCCCCAGATTAAAGAAATTTTGTAGTCTTCAGTGTATGCTATAATGTGGTTAGGAAATCCAAGACTGTACTATATGCAAGAAAGTGAAAGGTATAGGTAATATGAATAATGTTAAGGAGTCTTCATTTAAATCTTTGAGTTTATTTTGTCAATAATCATAAAATGTTTCGACTATTCAAAGGGCATACACTTGTTTTCAAAGGCTTGGCATGCTATGAGAGAAAAGATAAGCTTGAACTTTAAAACGGATTTTCTTCCCTGAATAATAAACATTGTCAGCTGTCCAAAAATTTTGTTAAATTGTTTTATTTCTTGTACATATAATTCATTTTTTAAAATGACTATTGTAACCATGACCAACTTTAAGATAATAAGCATTAGATGATTAGTAATCTTTTTGCTGATTTAAGATTTGTATTTCTTGTGATCCAAGAAACATCAATATGATATTTAAATTTGTTCTTAAAATTATAAAATACTGTGCTTATTTTTTGGCAATTTAATTAAGGAGTGGCTGACTAAAAAAAAATACAAGAAACTATTTTTATTTTTCTTTACAATAAGTAAAAAACTTTCTGTAAAAGCAGAAATTACAGTAGTGCCAAATGAACCACATTATTTACAGTGTCACTATTAAAAAGTCTTACCCTCTAAATAAAGATTCAGTGTACTGGATGCAAATACTACTAATCTAACAAAAACATTCTTCTCCCCTCACTTTAATGAACATTTTTAAGTCAAAGAGTACTGATGTGAAATGCATTTGTAATTTCCTTCTTAAAAGAAAATATAGGAACAGAATATTTGTTTTTGGAACACCTAAACTGAGTTACAAAACTTTCACAATGTTTCCTACATAACTTGTAGTGTTGCTAAGCATCAGAATTCCAAGGAAGATATTCTTTTTAAATTTTTCTATAGTTAATTTCTTTTATAATTTTAACAAATTAACTTTTTTTAGTATAATTTTAAAGTCAGTTTCCTGTACTTTTTCTAAGAAATAAGATACTCTCTATGCATCCTACTTGAATTATTTTCAGCTTTTGTTACATTGTAATAAAACTATATACAATTAGACTGACCCAGAATTTGCTATCTACTTTTTAATTGTCAATTAGGTAAATACTTTAGAAAGCTCAGTACCTGTTACTTTCAATCAATTAGGAAGACTGCTTAGAATAGTTATTTGCTAAGCAAATACCAAGATTCAGACTTATGCAACAGTACACTAAATATTAGAAAAACCAAGAACATAAATAGACTGTATTTCTAATACCAATACATGACACAGACACATTCATTTTTGGCACCACCTAAAAAAGTCCAATAATACTTTATTACCCTTCAAATCTTTGGGAGTATTTAAAAATGTTAGCTACTCTTTTTACTTTTACTCTTCTTTTAGAGGAAAAATAATTCACAAATTTGAACTGGTAATGCAAAAGCAAAGAATTTTCTTTTGTTATTTCTTAATTTGATCTGCAGAATAAATGGTTATTCAGTGTTAATCAGCAGCTAATATACTTAAGATGCTTGTACATTTTAATTCTACCAAGGAAATAATTATATCAAACAATGATTTATTTATTATGGAAAGATGGTTTCTTCTTAAACAATCTTGTACCAATTGCATAGCTCTGATCTGAAAACAAAGTTCAAAGTAGACAGTTACAAAGGCATTAATATATATTAACTGAACTGAAGCAGACTATTGTAAAACAGTCTACCATGGGTAGTTATTCATGTAAACTCAGAGAAAAAAACAGTCAATAGCAAAAAAGTTTTCTTTAAAAATAGGTTAATGCTAAGAACAATAGCTTTTAAAATTTCTGTTTAAAAATAAGCTTAATAAACAAGAATACAAATTTTAATTCAAAACCTAGCTCCTGAAATGCCCTATTTTCTTGCATACAGCAGAAAATACATTTTTTCATAGTCTTCAACATTACATGTAAAAATGAGGCACTAGTTAAACATATCTGAATATATTCACACAGACACGAGTTTCAGTCCCATCCATATTTGCTCAGTTCTGGATGGCAAACTGTTCACAAAAATAAGTCTTCTGAAGGAGGAGCATAAGAGAAACCAACGAATGCATCATCTGCCTCCAGCACACTGGCGTTCACTATTGAATAGTCAGAAGATACACACACAGAATATGGAACTGTTTCCTCTGTAAATGCTGCATCAAAATTCCTGATATCATCTGGTCCTGCCTAAAAAATCAAAAGCACACTATTATTCACCATAGTGTTTGCCCATTAATTAAGCTCTTCATAAAACCTTTTCAAACTTGTATCTTTATTCCTAGAAGTTTAAACATTTCCTTCCATCATCATTTCTTTAAAATAAGATTTTTTTCTTTCTTGACTTAATTACTTAGGTAATTACTTAATTACCTGTTCTCTACTTGTTTGGTGGAGAGAAGAGAGCTTAAGGGTAAGAAAGGATAGTTTAAGAGTTCTTCCTCATCTATGTTAATTCAGTCTCACATCCTACAAGAAAGGAACTCAGGTTTTCAGGATAGCATTTGCTTGTCTATCCAGTTTCTCAATTTATCCTCCTTCATGGAGGATGGAGAAAGACAGGATGAGGGGTCATCAAGTACAACTGTGAAAGTAACTTTCCTTGTGCTACAGGGGTTTTCTGAAGCTACAGAAACATTTTAGCGAGGACACCATTTGTTCCAGAAGCCCAGGAAATTAGGAAATAAAGCACAATTGCTACCAAGACTGGAAGGCATAGCTCTTAGTTTTCTTTAATCTGATATAAATTAATGGAGTCTCTCTCCTGGCATTATATCTATATAAAAAAAGCTGGAATATAAATTCAGGTGATTTATTCTTTACTTCTTTCCTAGAGCGGTAGGCCATTTTCTGCTCTGAGGGAAAGGGAATCCTTAAAATGTTCAAGTCATCAAATCTAACCTGAGGTAAACAGGCAGGGATTCAGAGCAGGTATTATAAGCGAAGGATACAGTTAGCCTGGCAGGGATACAAACAGCAGAGGAGACACCAGGGAAGCCCAGAATGCTAGAACCTTCCAGATGAGAAATTCCTCCACAAGAGAGAGAAGGGTTGTTTCCATATCCTTGCTATTGCAAACAGTGCAGCAAAAAACACAGGTGTGCAGGTTTCCTTTAGAATTACTTTTTTTGTGTCCTTTGGGTAGATTCCCAGAAGAAGAATCACACCCAGATACTCCAAAACAGATGACTGGATCAAAAGTTGTGGTATGTGTACACAATGGAATACTATTCAGTGATCAAAAAGACATGTCATTTGTGGCAACATGGATGGAACTGGAAGGAATTCTGCTAGCCAAAATTAGTCAGCAAGAAAATGATAAATCCTAGATGGTTTTACTTGTTTGTGGGATACAGAGAAACCAAATAAAGGACAAGAAAAATTTAAACTAGCAAGCTGATAACAGACCTGAAGCATACAGCAAGAGAGGGAATGGGAGGGAGGGCAATATCAGGGGAGGGATGAGCACAAGGGATCATAGCAGTTCAACAGTGATATGGTGGTGGGAGAAATTTGGTGTATACAAAGATATAAGAAAAAAAAATATATATATATATAGTCAATAGAAAAAAAAACAAAGAAGGCTAGATACTTATTCTGTGTGTATACATATAATGTCATCTAATTCTTAAAATTCTAAGCATGAGCTCTGAAGACTATGATTTGAATTCTAGCTGTTAAATTTGCTAACTGTGATTCTTTATATAAACTGTCTCTGTGAGTTTATTTTCTCTTCTGTAAAATAAAACTACCACCCATCTTAAGACTATTGTGAGGACTTGATGCACTAAGATAAAATTCTAAGAATAAGACATGTAGAATGTATTCAATAAGTGATCATAAACTCTCTTTTAGTTGAATTTATATGTATTTTGTGATATCCTTACAGCTCATGACTAGTGACGGGAATAATACTGTATGACATATGAGAGGTGTCATTATTGCGCCTGTTGAGTGAGAGAGGGGAATGGAAATGGTGGAGGAAGGCACAAATCAACTGGTCTTTCCCACTATGTTTACTTTCTCACACTCTCCCTCCCTCTTCCCATTGCCCCTGTGTTCCCCTGGTTGGTGCTTGCACAGGAGACTCAGTGTGGAGGTGGCAGAGCTATTTAGGGGGGACTAGAGTAGCTGCAATAAGGAACTGAGATTATCTAAAGTCATAGACAAGAGCAGAAAATTCAGCGTCACTATTACCAGAAAGAGTAACTTATGCCTTTATTCTTAAACTCCTAATTTGGTTTCATACTCTTATCTCATGTGGGTTTTAATTCAGAATAACGGCTATCTTCCTTAGGTTTAACCTATTGGCCTCAAAAATATTTGGCAACTACACTCTCTACTTCATATTTAGAGTGGTCAGTTATGTACTCTTATTTGGAGTAAACATGATGAATAGCACTTATAAGTTTCTGACATAATAATTTGATATTTTGATACTCGTTTATTAATAATTTAGTATTGAGATATAAAAACAAAAACAAGTTGAACTTCTTATGTAAAGTTCCATTAATATGTAGAATAAATAAAACACTGCATTAACAAAGAAAAAGAAAGGGCTTTGTCTTCAAAATATCCGAAGTCAAATTCTAATTTTGCAATTGGCAACTTTATATTTTTTAAATGGCAAAGCTAACTCATCTGTAATGTGTGAAAAATTTCATAGGCTTTTCACCATTAAGCAAAAAGATAATAGTACTGAGAACAGTGTCTGAGAATAAATTCTCTAACCTATTGTAGCTAACTTTATCACTGTTAACACGTTAGGTAAAAACTGGCAACCTGTGTTTTATTTTGCATTTCTTCAAATGTCTTTGAGTTTGAATATTGAGTTTTATATTTAAAAATCATTTATATTTATTTTTCTGTAATTGTACGTTTTATGCCTTACTTGTGTTTCTATCAATCATTGGTCTTTTCTCATTGCTTCAGGTATTATGGAAATTTTCTAGTTTATTATTTGTAGCATTTTTTCATGCAGATATCTCCAATTTTATGTGGTCAAATTTGCCAATTTTTTCCTCAGGATTTCTCCATTGTGAATTTTGCTTCCAAAGGTTTAATTAGTGACAAGACAGCAAGTAAGCCAAACCTGGAGGTACCTGACATCGATAACTCAACATGGTTTCCATTTCTAATTTGCTTAGAAATCCCTAACTCTTTAAGTGCCTGATGATACAATTATTTAAAAGAAAACAAATGCAACAGGACTCACAATATAAAAATAAAATATAATTAAAAGTCTTAGGGTTCTAATGAAAACTCTACATATTAGGGATACTGTACCTACTGAAGTCACTTCTGGATAAGCTACATGAAACAAATCAAACTACAAATACTGCTATTCGTGTACAATACCATATCTATTTATTAATGAGCTATGAAACCTTTAACAAAACCTGAGAAGACTAAATACTTTCCTGAGATGATTTTGCTATCCTATTCTAATTTACTGAAAAAATAATTTAAGTTTCATAAAAACTAAAAATTTTACATAAAAGAAAAATTCACCTATGATCTTGCAACCCAAAATCAATCTTGGTTTCTCTTCTTTTTCAGTCCTTATCCTTTACTTTTACTGTGACAATCATAAGTCACAAATATTGCAAATATGTTACCATTTAAGGTAATAAAGATTTCCCAAATCTCTGCTCATTTTGTATTTACTGTCATTATTATCATTTACTTGTATAAAAAAACAATAGTGTATAAGAGAACATAAAAAAGAATGATGACTTTGGAATTACATTTGACTCTTCACTCTACTTTTTTTTTTTTTTTTTTTTGAGAGTAGGTCTCACTATTTTTACCCATGGAACTGCAGGCTCATGTTGCCCAGGGTACCATGAACTCAAGCAATCCCTAGCCTCATATTCCCAGGTAGCTGGTATTACAGGCATGTACCATCACGCCCAGTTATTTTTTTGGAACTAGGTCTTGCTATGTTGCCCTGGGCAGGACTTGAAGAACCGCGATCCCAGGTTCCCGCCACATATTCCTAGGCTGCCGCTTACAGGCACGCGCCACCATGCCCGGCCATGACTTCTTTTTTTTAATGCAGTTATATGGCATCTGAGTTTACATTTTGTCATTTTTAAAACATGTATAATGATGACTGTTAATGGGAACTTGAGGAGTAAATTATATATAATGCATAAAATACATATATGTCTAAATATAGGATTCTATCAAAAGTTAGCAATATCATTATTGGTTTACTGGTGATTCTTAAAAATTTCCCTATTATTTATTATATATGTATTTCCAAAACTTTTTAATGATATATGTTATGTCTTTGATGCAGCTTTCAGCTTTAAAAGAATTATATTTATATAAAATATTTCCAGTAGATTTTATATCAGTAGATTTATCTGTAGAATACATCAGTAGATTTTAACAAGTGACACTAAAAGGAAACATTTCAAAAATACTATTCTGTTTACCAAAAAGTATATGAAATGTGTCTTATGTAATTGGTTTTATAGCAATATAGAAATTATGGTGCACTGTAGCTCCTCATACACTTACTATTGGAAAGTTTGAATATATACTTACAACATTAGGATTAAATGGTGGTGGAATCTTCTTTTGCAGAAGGTCAGTCCAGCTGAGTGATTCAAAAAAAGGGTGATTTTGAATTTCAAGCTAGAAAATTAAGGGGAAAAATTTTTATTAATGATGAATAATCTATTAAGTATTCACTTAAGAACTTTACACGGTCAAATCATTACTTTGTACTCAAAATTTTTTTTGTGGGCACATGTTTATGTTATTCATATGAAAATTAGTGTAGTGGAAAGACTACCAGTGTAGTAAATTACATTTGCTTTAGTCATAATTTCATCATAGGTAAAATGGGGTGACTATTCTAGTTTAGACACTTCACATATTACTTTAAGGGTCAGTGAAATACATGGAAAAAAAAAGTGATATAAAAAAAGCACTATATAGGTGCAAAGAATTACTATTATCTGGGGAAGGTAAAGAAGTAGTTAGTCAAGATGGTTTTGCAGTGGGGCAGAGGTAAGATCAAGATGAGGAGCTCTGCACAAAAAAAATATTCCACTTTAGCTAAGTATTATCAACAGTAAACAATACTGATTTTAGTTTTGCCTTTTTTCTCCTTTCAGGGTGCCATGAGAATATATAAAGAAGGATCCAGTCCAGTTTGATGAACTAAAAGAAGATTTCCTTAAAAAAACTGATGTCAGGTCAGAGGTCTCAAAGATAGTTAGCCAGACAAAATAATGAGGGGATAATAATACAAATAGAACACATAGACCCTGAGGTGACAGGAGATTAGTTCAGTCAAAAAAAAAAATATGGTTGCAATGTGGGAAGGATGGAGACTGTCATATAGCTGAAGCTCAAGAGGTGAAAATGGATGATTTCCCATATATGATATGAGACTATGTTAAAAACTTTATTTTTGGTCCCGCCCACATGCCCAGTTCAGCCATGCTGCCGGGCACTGAGTCCCCTCACTACCAGACGCATGGGTTGGCAGGGGGGTTGGCAGAGGATAGTGGGTGGTAGGGGTCATTCTCTCTGGTCTTCTCCAAATCCAGTCAACCCTCACCAGAAGCAACTAAATCAGTGATTCAACAGCAGTTGCACATGAATATAGAGGTGAAGAACAAAGAAGTATTGGAACAACAAACTTGTCAGTTCCATGGGACATGGGACTATAGGACTGATTATAGAGACAAACTACCTCAGAAATAAAACCACTGAGATCTACAACAATGGGAATGGAATTTCCCATTCAGAGATGCCTTCATCATGATCAAAGGACCCTTCCATTTTAGGGGGTGAGGAAAGCCACAGAGATGGGCAGTGACCCCATGACAAACCAGACCAACCATCTGCCAGGGCCTATCTCAATCAGAAAAATTGGTGCACAAACTTTGGCCACAAACTTTGGCCACAAACTTTGGCCAGGAGAAACACTCCCAACGCCAGTAACCAGAACTACAAAACAAAGAAGGAGCAAATATGACAGAAGATGGGCCAGAGCAGCTGACCAGAAAGGAGGAGGCGGCACTGAAAGAACACAATCATGTGTGAACTGGTTGGTGGCCAGCAGCAAAAAGACACTTGGAAAACTAAGTACAGGCCAATGTGTCCCAGGAAA
Organism: Uropsilus gracilis; assembly: GCA_004024945.1. NCBI lineage: Eukaryota > Metazoa > Chordata > Mammalia > Eulipotyphla > Talpidae > Uropsilus > Uropsilus gracilis. The sequence continues at coordinate 13,999 of PVHY01004903.1, forward strand.
CCACGTCCACACTGGACAAATGGACATTGCTACAGGGAAGAAAAAGAAGAACCCAAGGAACTAAAAATTAAACAATAAATGGCAGTGAAATAAGAGATGGAGAGACCAGGGGGTGGGATGGGGAAGAGGGAGAGAACACCCAAAAGGCAAATGTAAACAAAACTGATTCAATAAAAATATATATTATTGAAAAAAAACTTTATTTTTCTAGATTTTGGGAAACCATCAAACAGTTTTGGGTAGGGGATGTCAGAAATGCGCTGGACTTCTGGTTTGTTTTTTTAAGACCACTATGACTCTAATGGGAAATGGACAGAAAAGTTGTGACCAGATAAATGTAAAATAGCTACAACTGGGTGAACAAAAGATGACAATGTTAGGAAAGAGCACAATTATGGGAACCAAAGGAGTGTCTGAATTGGAAAGATTTAGGCAGCAAATGCAATGGAACGTGCTGTGTGTTGAATGTAGAAGGAAAAGAAGAGTCAAGAATAAATAGTTCAAACTTAAGACCTGAACAACTGAATGGACATGATATAATTTAACAAGAAAGGGGGAACAGAGGAAGATTACCAAATTCAGCTTTAAACATGCTGTGTGTGAAGAACTCTAAGAAGTTCAAGTATTGTTGTATAAGCAATATTATATGAGTCTTGAGTTCAAAAGAAAGGAAGATAAAATGAAGTAGGTGAAGACAGAGAAAACCAAAGTCATAAAGCCAACTGAATTTTCCAGAAAGAGAGAACAATAGAAGAAAAGAAGTTTGTGGGACAAACACAAAGTATTACAACATGTAAAAGTCTGTTAGAAGAAGGGGAGCATATATACATTAAATGGAATACTGTTAGGCTACCCCATCCCCCATCCTCCAAAAAGATAAGAAACCAAGAGATGAACTGTTGCTATCTGTGGCAACATAGATGGAACTGGAGAGGTTGTACTAAGTGAAATAAATCAGGAGAGAGACAAATAACCCATGATTCTCTTGCATGTTTAATATAGAGAAACCAAATAAAGAGTCAGACAAAACCAAAGTGGTAACAACTGCTAGAAATCTGACTATAGAATTAAAGTTACCACAGGAGGAGAGGATAGGAAGAGCAAAGTGGGAGGGACCACAATGAATTGTGCTAGAGAGCTGCGTTGCTTTGGTAAGGGATGTAGAGACATGAATCTTAGGAGACAGGGTCCTATGCCACTGAATTACACATAGCATTATAAACCAGTTTTGTTTCAAAATGAAGGAAAGCTCTATGTAAACACTATTGAAAATTGAAAGTACACTTCTTTTTCAAGGTGCTGGTGTTTGAGGGCTGTATTCATTAAATACAACAGAAAAAGGGGAGAATTTATCTTCAAATTTTAAATAAGTTTAAATAAACTGAGCACAGGGGGAGGAGATGTACATACAAAGTCTTCTTTGGCACCAAGTCGATTTTGTCTGTCTTTTTCTAGGAGTTCTTCCAGAATGGACCATGCTGTGAGGCTCACTCCTGGTCTCAAACTTAGGGGCTTGTGAAGAATATTGTCATACATTTCAGCAACATCTCGGCAATAAAAAGGAGGCTGGACAAAAAAACCAAATAAAATTAGTATGAACTGAGCTTTGACAAAAGAGAATTGAAAACTGTTCGATTTAGCCTTAATCTACAAGCAGCAGTCTTAGTCTGGACAGTTAAAGAAATTTACAAGCTACCATGGGTGTGTGCACATCTGTAGCATAGCTTCTGATGTGAAGAGTTTTAAAGCCACATTCACCATTAAGTTCACATTTACTAAATATTCACTTAATATCTTGTAGTAGCTATGTGGAGTCTGTATAAAACTTGTAATACTACTTGTTTTAGAGAAAACAACCATCAACCTCATCAGATGTTTAATGACAGAATCACTGGAGAGATTCAAGACAGATCACATGGTAAGTAATTTTTTGAGACTTGGGAATGAGCTAATTAAAACAGACATTTCTAGTACAGATGGCGATCTCAACAGTGTCCCTTCCTAAATACTTGTGACAAAGACAGCACATGGTACACTGAAAATTAAAATTCTATTGTCACAGTTTAAAGACCTGAGGTCAATGCTCTACATGAGGATTAGCACCATCCAGTTATGTGTTAAACAAAAATTATTTTTCAAGTTAAAGGAGTTCTAGGCTTTCCATTTTTTCTTTCATTCTATAGGAAAGTAAAAATTCATTTTTCACTCTTTAAAAGATAACCTCATTTTAAAAATAAAGTATCATTAGTGAAGTCTAAGGTTTGAATGTTCCTTTTGAATAAATCCATTTCGCATACAATGATAATACTTTTTCAAAGTTCTTATGAAACACAGAAGATTCAGAAATATCAGGATGGCACTTGAAGCAAGTAATAAAGTGGCTATTTAGTGTTCTAAGTTACTAGAATAATCAGAAAACTAGATTTTTTTTTTTTTGAGACTAGGTCTTGCTATTTTTGCCTGTGGAACCACAGACTCATGCTGCCCAGGGTACCACAGACTCAAGCAATCCCCAGCCTCAGCTTCCCAGGTAGCTGGGATTACAGGCACACTACACCGAGCTATAATTTTTTTGGAACTAGGTCTTGCTAAGTGCCCCTGGCGGGACTTGAACCACGATCCCTGGCCCTGGCTGTGACTTCCTAGGCTGCCGCTTACAAGCATGCACCACCATGCCAAGCCTAGAAAACTAGATCTTTTAACAAGCTGATCATAGTCAAGGCCAAAGAAGAAACAGCATTGGCTGTTTCTATCTGTCACTCACAACTAACAAACATGAGACAAATACTTTATAATGTACCTTCTGTGCTCCCCAGTTTCCAGGGAGGGACAAATCCCACAAAACAAGCCCAGTTCAGGTCTCAGCTGAAGAAGATAGTTTAGCAGGGTAGCTACATGGGAGATAAGAGATGGCTCCCAAAATGAAGCTGGACACTCAAGGACCACAAAGGAAATCTACAAACTTTTGCAAATATTTAAAAATTTCTAAGGAAAACATACACTGTTCCTATAAGGATAAGTAAGCTAACTAAAATGTCAAGAATGGTTTGTTGCTTTTGGATAGATTGTTATTAATTCAATAAAACAACTTTACTTATTTAGTTAAGCAGCTCTGTCTGACCATATGTATCTTTAATTAATAAAGGCTGGAAAGTGATCACATACTAAACACTTTTTTCAATGAAATCTTCAAGACATGATATTTGTGGTGAAGGGAGTAGAGGGTTCCCAGTGATGGAAAACTGGAGTGGTAGTGTACTAATTAAATCCTGTAAGATAAAAGGCAAAAATTCAAAAGGCATTTTCTTCTGGAAAATACAAAAATCTTTTTTTCTTTCCATTGTTTCAGAATTGGGCAGAATGATTTTTAGGGTAAACAGAATGAAGTAGATAATTTTTATGTTAAAACTAAGTTTCTATTTCTAAAATAGTGCAAGTGGGATGAGAATACCTGAAGTAGTGATTAGTATGACAGGGATATAATTATATTTTAAAAAATGATAACAAAATGAAGTTTTTCTTTTTATGTGCACCCCCAATGTAGTCTTGGATTCATTTATCCAGGTTACAATTACTTTTAGTATTTTCTAATGTCCATGGGATTATTAAAAGGGGGAGGGAGGGAAAAGTAGAAGGGAAAGAGAGGGGAAAGGAGAGAGAGGAAGGAAGAGAGAAAACTCAGATAAATGATAATATACTGAATAAAAATAGAAAAACATACCAGCCCATAAAGCATTTCATACAGGACAGCACCAAGGCACCACCAATCCACAGTATTGTCATAGGGCTGTTTTTTGATTACTTCAGGTGCAAGGTACTATAGAAAAGATGATGTATTAGAGTATCCCAAAGTAAAGTATAGGAATAATGAGAAATAGTAAATTTTGAGTGTTACTGTTACACTAAAAACATATTAACTAGATTTTTAACTGGTTAGGGATTCTCACCCCATACCGCCAGGCAGTGAAATTCTTCAGAACAAATTGAGATATCTGCACAAAATATACAAATTTAGGCATTTCTCCCAAAACTGTAAAACAATTAAATAGGAAAGCAAACATCACATCTGTAATACTATGTATATAAAGCTGTATTTTGGTGGTCCTTCACAAGATTAATTTATTTAGAAATTCTCTGGTCATCATAATTATTACTCTGGAAGAAATAATAAATTAGCAATCCCTTTCCTCTTTGAATGAAAGAAAAATCGTGAATTGCATCCTTAAGGATTACAATAGTGGTTCTTTAACATTTAGAAAAGCTGTTACTAGGTAGATATTTACATTTTAATTTGTAAAAAATGTAAATATCACAATTTCACATATAAAAGAGTGAACTTTAGATTTCAAAATATATATCAGCTCTTCATATATCAACATTTTCTTCTTAAGCTTTTTTTATGTGATCAAAAAGAAGTGGCAAAATAAAAAAATGGGTTTAATAGTTCCTATCACAATTAGATTTAGAAGATCAAAAACACAGTGCTTACTTTCAAAAACTATAAGACTTGACATAGATTTTATTAATTATAAAATCAATATACTTTCACAACAAAATGTTACTTTATACATAAACCAAACAATAGAATGGTTACAAATATATACAAGGGTTATGTATGGTTAGATGAAACAAAGGAAGGCAAAAAATATATTCAAAGTAAATAACTATTAAATCATATTTTTAATTAAGTTTCTGACATTACGTCTCCTCTGAGACATTTCTATGATATATATACAATATTGTATTTTTTAACATGATGAAATATTACCTGACACTTCAGGTCATTATAAACTCATAAAAATTAAAACAGCTAAAATAAACCTGTGAGAAGTGAGAATAACAATGCTTTTACATAAATTTTAAAGATCAGGATTATTATTATTGTCTCAGATATGCTTTTTGTTAGCTCACATGATTAAAAAAACCAACCCATTACCTGGATATTCATATACCATACAATTCATGAATGTAAAGGATATAATTCAATGATGGTTAGTATAGTCACAGAGCAGTACAAACATCACTGCCATTAATTTTAGGACGCTTTGATCTCTGATTTAGGATTTTTATAAAAAAGGACTAGAAATGTAGTCAAATACTTAAAAGAAATCTAAGGTATACTTTAACAGAAAAATATAAGCAAAACTGATGGAGTTTAGGTTATTCAAAAGCAACTATTGTATCTCACAATAATAACAAAATGTAACAACTATCACTAAAACTTTGAATGTTTGAAAGTTAAGATGACCAATTATTTCCAACTGACTGGAAACTGAAATGACACTATCTAAACTACTTTTCTGATTTCAAATTTTAGATTGCACATTTTGATTTGTAATTTGTGACTCATCTCTGCATTTTATATATAGTCAAATGAATGAAAGTGACCCATATTCCTTACCTCTGGTGTCCCACAAAATGTTGTTGTGGTGTCAGAAATAGCAATTCCTTCTTTACAAAGTCCAAAATCTGTTAAGACAACATGTCCCTGACAAATACAGGGTCAGCAAGATAAAACAAAGCATGGTCATATGTGCACAATTTTAAGAAGCCTTTTATTTTAAAATAATTTTAGATCCACAGGAAATTACAAAAATAATTACAAGTCCTCTTATCCAATTCCCTCCCACACCACTCCACCCTGCTGCCCCACCGCTGGTATCTTGTATCAGAGTCAGAAAACTCATATTAGTACAAAACTTAAATAAATCAATCTTATTCAGTCTTCATTAATTTTTTTTTCTTGAGACTAGGTCTTGCTATTTTTGCCCATGATACCACAGGCTCACGTTGCCCGAGGTACCACAGACTCAAGCAATCCCGAGCCTCAGCTTCCCAGGTAGCTGGGATTACAGGCGTGCACCACCACGCCCAGCTAATTTTTTGGAACTAGGTCTTGCTACGCTGCCCTGAGCAGGACTCCAACCACGATCCCAGGTCCCCGCTGCAGCTTCCTAGGCTGCTGCTTACAGGCACGGCACGGCCCTCTTCACTACTTTTTACATGTATATATTTATATATGTGTGTACAGTGTGTGATTCTATGCAATAGAGATGTAAAGATTTTCTAACTTTTATAAGCACAATCAAAATAGAGAACTGCCCATCACCCCAAATAAAAAAAGAAACTCCCTTTGTACAACTCAATTATCTGTGTACATCTTTTTCTCAATCCCTGTTATCTGGCAACTACCAATCTGCTCTCCATGTCTAATGTTTTGTCATTTTGTAAATGCTTTATTCATGGAATCATTGAAGCTGACATCTTCCCACTAATTATAACAACAAACACTGAGAACTAGCAGATTTTTAAAAGATAATACTTACTACTGAATCCAAAAGAATATTTTCTGGTTTCAAGTCTCTAACACATTAAAAAAAAAAAGTACAACAGAATATTAACTGAAGTAAGACAACAAAAAGATATTTTTACAAGTAGTATTTTAAAACCTTACCTGTACACTATTTTGATGGAGTGTAAGTAACCCAATGCACTGGCAATTTCAGCAGCATAAAATCTAGCTCGGTGCTCAGGAAAGGATCGTTCTCTTTGTAGGTGGAAAAACAGCTGTATAATGTTGGGGATAAAAGGGAATTAAGATCACTCACACACTGAATGAAACAAATATATACTATAAATAGAAAAATAGGATTTGTTTTTGTTACTCTGTAAATGAGATAAAAATGTACCAAAACAAAGAATTGTGACTGTCTCTTATCTGTGGCCCCCATCTAGAAAACATTCTCTTTTCTTTACCCTTGCTAACTTTTTCATCTCCCCTTAATTTCATTCCTCAACATGGCAGTGTTCTCACCATTCTAGGCAACCAGTCTGGAAAAAACTATTAATAAAGACCAATGATTTCGATTTTGCTATGTAGTCAGTTTCCTTACTGGACTTTTTTGGACTGTTTTCTCATTTGAGAAAAACTAAACATTGCTCAGAAATAAAGAACTAGAGGTTAGCACACCAAATATAACTTACAGATACAATTTGCTTGAGCCAAATGTGTTTTTGGGAAAAATCTAAATTATATTTAAAAACTGGAAATTTTTTAATAAAAATTATAGTTTTGTTTTTTTTTCCCCCTCCTGGGGAAAAAAGAAAAAAGAAGCCCTGAACCTGAAGCTTAAATGTCAACATGGCAGCAACTGGCTGGAGCTGAGCAACAGCAGGACTCTGTTTATTTCTTACACTTTCTAATTCTTACCTTATTTTGAATGACCATTCCTTTAATCATTAGGTTACCAACTAGGTGAAATTTGCTCTAGGTTCTTACTCTTAGTCTTGTAAGATAATGATCTCTCCTTGAGTTTCCTTCTACTTTGGAGAGTTCTAAATTATAGGCCTTTCCAGTCCCTTATACTGCAGGGTATACCAAGGGTTGTCCTCTTGGTTTCCCAACTGTTCCCCTTTCCTTGATATCCTTGTCCAGGTGACCCAAGTTATACCAGGGATTTTTAACCACTACTTCTATGTCAATGTCTCTTACGTGGACATCTCTAATCCAGATCTCTGTTTGAAGCTTCTACAGCAAAGACCTGCTATTTTTTAAAAGTATTTCACAAGCCAAGAAATTCAGTGTTTGTAAAACAGAGTTCCTTATTTCCTTTAACGGACTTACTGGTGCTGCTGAATCTCTCTTTTAATGAAAAGAACAACATTTTGCCCAATGAGCTAAGTTCTCTATGCCACGCGGCTTATAGGTACAGTGTAAAGAGGTTTATAAACTATTTAGACTTTCAATTAAATCATGGCTTTTCTCTTTTTGTGTACAATTTATTTAATTTCTCTGATTTTTAAAACTGTCCAAAAATATTTCCTTAACCTCTTCTGAAAGGATACAGTGGAGATCAATTAGAGCAGGTCCTGTTGAGAACAGATAAATGGGGCTGACATAGGGGATTTATCTGCACTATTCCTTTACCCTACCCTTATTCCCTGTAGTCAAACAATGAACACATTTTTCTGCTGTTATTAGCATGTACTATTATAATACTCCATTAATCTCCTAATCAAAAATATTATTAATGGAAACCATTCCAAATTGAAAATTTAACATTACCAAATGCTTATTGAATCAAAGGTACCATACTAAGAAATTTTTATGATTAAGTTATTTAATACAGCCATACTACTGGTAGGAATTTAATGAGGAAGCTATAGTTCAGAAAGGCTATTTTATTTGCCTAGTATCATAGACCTTATTTATTTATACTGTACCTAGCTTCAACACAGATTTGAAGCAGTATACCAAAATATGTATCACAGGCAAATGTTGAAATAGAAGTACAAATATGGAGGGGGAGATGAAATCATAGTAGTAACAGGAAACACACAATAGGAGACACACAATGCACATTGAAGGTACCCCCCTCCTTTCTCTCCATTTCTATGTTTCCCTTCATTATTTCTCTTCTACCTAATGCCCCATTCCTCTCCTCATCCACCCACTCCAACATCTTATTTCATTCCCTTTTTTTCCCTATTATCTCAGCCAAGTGTATCTTTGAGAAGACAAGCCTACCTCTTTCCACCTTCCACTCAGTTTATGAGCGGTCACTGTGTAAAAAGGGCTCAGAAGCAAAGTCCTAAAACAGCATGAAGAAACCACAGATCAAGCAGGAAACTTGCAGTCGGAACTCATCTGCAGTTAGATGCCTCACACGACATTCAAAGATAGAGTGCTACTTATGTCTAAGGTTAAACCCAGGGTATGACACTAGATCACTGTGACACTGAGAAAGTTACCTGACCTCTTATCTTAATTTCCTTATTTATAAAATGGGTATTTAATGAAAATAACTGTGATGACTAATTGAAATAATGCATGTTAAATAGTTATAAATTGCTAAGTTCTAATAAACTATCATTCTATGTTAGTACACACACACAAAATAAAATGACTTTCAAGGTAGGTACAATGTGGGATCATCTATATTCTGGAGCTTGGGGAATTCATAGTATTGCTTCTGCACTAAGGAATTTGAAGACATTTTTGTTACAGATATAGGGAACTGAACAATGATTCTTTTTTTTTGAGACTAGATCTTGCTATTTTTGCCCGTGGAACTGCAGGCTCACGTTGCCCAGGTTACCAGACTCAAGCAATCCCCGGCCTCAGCTTCCCAGGTAACTGGGATTACAGGCATGTGCCACCACCACACCCAGCTATTTTTTGGGACGGTCTTGCTATGATGCCCCAAGCAGGACTCGAACCGTGATACCTAGCCCCAGCTGCTTCATAGGCTGAAACTTATAGGCATGTGCCACCGTGCCCGGCTTTGAACAATGATTCTTTTTATGATATTTCCAATGTCTGATCATCCTTTATGTTGGCAGAATACATTTTGTTCTTCTTTCTAGTTCCTTTATTCTACATGTAGGTATACCACAGTGAGGCTGACATGTTCTTTTCCTATCTTTGCTCTGGGATTTGGGCATGAAAAGTTCTTTGTAAATGTATGATAATATCTAACAATTGAAATAATTTTTTAAGATGTTCACAGGTCAAACAAATTAGAGAGGTTTAAGGATTGAGAAGCAGAACTATGAATAAGGCAATCAGTAACTTAGATCCTGGAATCAGAATGCCTGAGTTCAACTCCTAACTCCAATACTAAAAATGCATAACCTGAATAAGCTACTCAGCATCTCTGTGCCTCAATTTGTTTTATATAATAGACTTGTTGTAAATATAAAATGAATACAAAAAGCTAGAAGGCTGGGCATATAAGTATATTCAATACATGTTATCTATTATTGTAATTATCAAAATAGCAGCATTTTCTAAAATGCATTCCAATATCTCTTGATTCAAAATATTATTAATAGATTTGGTTCAAACAAAAAAGCTAATAAATTTTTTTTAAGTCTTAGTTTTGTTTAAGGCAGAATTTCTCAAAGTCTTTAACATGTTGAAACAACACTCATCAAGAAATGTATTGTTAATCACCAAGGGGATACAACATGAAACATTTTCCAAACTGACATCACCACAGAACCCTTTATTAGAGGATTATCTCATCTGATTAATAGCTTGCACATTTTAGAAGATCACAGGCTAGTGCAGTATTTATATGCAACTATTGAAACAATAATTATTCTAAATTACAAATCACATTTCCTTCTAATGTTTTTATGTATTATTTTTGCTATATAGCTCAGACACAAAGTTACCAATGGAGTCTGCATGAACCTTCCCACCTATATCATCGCCTGCCTGAGCACTCTGTGTGGTTACACTTCCTCACATCTGGTGCTTTACTAGCACCCTGGTTCTTGCTACTCAAGTCTAGTTGTTGCTGGGGTATCATTCTAAAATTTATATGGAAAGAAATAATTTTAACTTCACTTTACTATTTAAAAACATTATCAACATTAGAAAATTAATTATATAACTCACCTCCCCTCCATTAACAAAATCCAGAACAAAATAAAGTTTTTCAGTTGTTTGGAAAGAATAGTGTAATCCAACCAAAAATGGATGTTTTACATTTTTCAAGAGCACATTGCGTTCAGCCATGATATGCTTTTGCTGTGAAAAAAAAGTAAAGAATGAACTTGCATTGCACACTAGAAAAACACATTGTCAATTAAGAAAATGGACTTAGGAGAAGCAAAGCTATTTTGTTTTACCTCTTTTCTGTTGAGAACTATTTTTTTTTGTAACACTTTAACAGCATAAAATTTGCCATCCAGTTTCCGTTTTGCAAGAAGAACCTGTTACAAAAAATGTGCATGCTATTAGAAATTTCATTCTTTTAAGAAGAAAAACTATTTGCCAGAGAATGTTTTTGTTTTGAACATTTTAAACTAGTGAATTTATTTCTGTAATTCCACTTTCCCTTAGATAATTTTAACGAAACAAAGAAGTATGCTGATCATTTAAATAGACAGGTACCGATTTTTTGCACTTAATGTGCTGATGATGTCTTAGCAATTACCAAATTTAAGTGCCAAAATCTACACAACATAAAAACATTGTGTGCAGGGGTGCGCCTGCATATGGGGGTGCACACTACCTCTGAGTTTGAAGTGCCCAGTTTCTAGGTGACCAAAATATATTCTGTTTTAATTTTCAAGTTTCTCTTCAAGTTTCAAATTCACAAGAGTTCAAGGGTGGGAGCACCATCTACAGTTTAGGTGATTTTTTTTTTTTTTTTTTTTGAGACTAGGTCTTGCTATTTTTGCCCGTGGAACCGCAGGCTCTCGTTGCCTGGGGTACCACAGACTCAAGCAATCCCCAGCCGCAGCTTCCCAGGTAGCTGGGATTACAGGCGCGCGCCGCCACACCCAGTTATTTTTTTTGGAACTAGGTCTCGCTACGGGCCCCAGGCAGGACTCGAACCATGCTCCCTAGCCCCCGCCGCTTCATAGGCTGAAGCTTACAAGCACGAGCCACCGTGCCCGGCCTTGATTTTTTATCATAGACTGGGAGGCATGTAGACATTTTCAAGAATCCTAAGAAATTTAAGAAGATATTGCATAAAAAAAAAAAAGGGAGACATACTGAAGGTTTTGCAAATAAATTTAAGGGACACAAAATGCCAAAGTTATATAATAATTAGATGATATAAGGCTTCTTAAGCTGACCTGACACAGCAACTAGTGACACTGCTAGGCCTTCCTTTCTAGTACATCTGTGTTCTCTTGCCAAGATCTCTAATGCTAGCTTAATGATGAGAAAAATATCAGGGAAATTCCAATAGAGGTTACCTTAGAGCACACCTAACCAGCATTCCCCCAAAATATCAAAGTCCTCAAAAGCAAGCAAAGTCTAAGAAACGCTATATAGCCAAGTAAAGTTTAAAACTAAAGGTTAACTTGGTACTGTGGCTCAGACCCTAGAACTAAGAAAAAGGATATTAGACTTAAAAAAAAAAAAAGAAAAAAAAAGAAAGAAAAAGACAAGAAAAGGAAAAAAGAAAAAGAGAAATCTGACAGACTCTAGTTAATAATAATGTATCAATATTGGGTCATTAATTGGAAAAATGTACCACACTAAAATGTTAATATTTGAGTAAATGTGTGTGGAGGGGAAAAAGGTTTGTTAGTCCCCTGAACTCTTTCTATAAATCTAAAACTGTCCTAAAAATAAAGACTATTATTTAAAAGGTCTGTATTCATAAAGTTGAAATCAAAACATCTTCATGATGAGAAAGTTCAATGTTTAACTGTTAGAATTTTTCTCATTTGCCACTCTTTTTTTTCCATTATCTAACTGCTCAATGCTCAGAATTTCATATTCCTACCTCTCAAAAATAAGTACCATGTCAACTTGTGTTAACACAGGTAAATTTTGCCTTTTTGAATTTTATGTAATTAGAATCATAGGACAAAATCATCTTTGTATGACATCTTTTCCTTCTAAATCATGTCACATGAATCACATTGTGGAGCAGATAGCCTAGTTTGTGTAATTTTCATTCCTGTACAGAACATACCACAATTTATAAACTCTTTCACTGACATTTAGCTTGTTTAACAATAACAATGCTATGAATATTCTAGCATATACCTCTCCAGGGTATATGCGCACATATTTTTGTGGAAATTTCGTACAGCACAATCATAATGTCAGAGGTAGTGTATATATTCAGCTTCAATAATTAACATCAGTTTTCAACAGCATGAAATGAAGCACATAAAAATAAATCTAATTAAAGATGTGTAAAAATTCTATACCCAGCATCATAAAACACTGAAGAAATAAAAGAGGAACTAAGAAAGGGTTGTATCAAGGTCATGCCTGAAAGACTCAGTAATATAAAAATGACAAATCTCTCATAATCTAGAGAGTCAAAGCAGTACCTACCAAAATCCAACAGAAATTTACATGTTAATTCTGAAATTTACATGACTATAGCAAGGACTAAGAATAATTTCTTGAAGAACAATAAGGAGGGAGGATTTGCTCTGTCAGATGCGAGCAACACTAGGACAAACAAATAAAACAAATTTAGAACTAGAAATATATAAAATCTAGAAATAGGTACATGCAATTATGGACAAAGAATATAAATGATTACTATAGACCAGTGGGGAAACAGTATTCTTTTCCATAAATTGTGTGGGATCAGCTACACATCAGTGGAAGGAAAAATGAATCATTGGCCTATATACCTCACATTATATGGTGTTCCCAACTTATCAAGGTCAAACATAAATTTTTTTTACTTTATGATGTTGTGAAAGCAATACAAGAGGAACTCAACATTTTATTACAAAATAGGCTTTGTGCTAGTTGATTTTGCATAATTGTATGTTAATGGAAGTATTCTGGGCATGTTTACGTAAGACAAGCTATATATTTAGTTGTGTTTAGTGCATTTTCAACTTAGGAAAGCTTGATTTTATAATGGTTTTACTGGGATACAACCTCATCATAAGTTGAGGGAGATCTGCATATGCAAGAACCAACTCCCAGTAAACCCTAGAGCTAAGCATGAAATTTCCAAAAGAAAATGTTCTTTTTTTTTTTTTTAAATGACAGGTTATTTCTAACAGCCCCATGAACTGAGCATTGTGATAGCAAGATCCAATTCTAACTTTCTATTGCTTTTACTAACACAATGTCATTCAGTTAGCAGGTAGTCAATTTTATTTACTGGACTAACAAATACACATGGGTTTCATTTTTTAGACAGTTTTACATCTTTAGGAAATTCAGAAAACTATAGACATCAAAAGCTATGGCTATAACAAATCACAATTAAGCATATACATATGTTTACTACTATTTTGAAGTATTATATAAAGAAGGACTTACACATATTTAATGATTCTGAATATTTTATCTCTGATTATTGTCCATTAGCATAGTCACAGGAGAAAGTTATGTGAATCACTTGAGAAACATAGTCATTACATCTCTTTCCTTCCCCAACTGTTTACACAGCTGCTCATTTTTGGTCTTTTCAGTCTCAGCTTATTAGAACCTCTTTAAATAAGCCATCCTTGACCATGAAATTAAGGATCCCCCCGCCATTGTCTATTATCCTGTCACTTCAGCCTATGTTCATTTCATTCACAACCCCATTACTGCTTGCTATTAATTATCTTACTGAATAGTCTCAATAAACCATTTTTGCCACTAGGCTGTAAGTGCTGCAAAGACAGCCACCATGTCAGTTTTGCTCACTACTAATCTGACTAGGGCCTAGAGAACAGTGCTTGGCGTAAGTAGGTGATCAACAAATACTTGTTGAACAAATGAATGTTATGTTAGTATTTTGAGCAGATGACTTATCTCCTTATTCTGTTAGTATTCTGACCATACAGAAACCCCATACCCTGATACCAACAAGACTAGTGATCTCACATATATTTTTCTATTTACTAAACAAGAAAATACAAACACTCTTACCTTGCCAAAGCTGCCCTTCCCAATAACTTTTAAGAAATCAAAGTCTGTTGGTTTAGCACTGAAATAAATGAACAATAATAACAATTAACTTCCTTGGAATTAGAAAGATGCTAACTTTCTAAACAGTTCTAAGCACCTCACTCTTTAATAAAGTTGTGTATAAAACACTTTAAGCATGATAATGCTAGCTGGTAATATTTCATCTTTAATATGAAATAGGTAATAGTGAATTGTAAAAATATCTATTTTCTGATTATGCAAAAGACATTTGATTAAAGCTTCATTAAGTTCTGCTTAGATGGATTTTAATAAAGTCTCTGGGAGTAAAGGGTATACACAGACATGCAAACATACACACACTTATACACATACATGGGTGTATTTATATATTGCTTTGAACTCAATGGAGCGTCTATCTAAACCAATTGTATTAACCAAAAATCTTACTATTGTTGTTAATAAGGAACTGAGTAACTATATGAATTAGTGATCTAATCCAAGGATTACCTACTCTGGTTATTTATCTAAAAAAGATAATTACTGACTGGAACATGTAATAAAGTCACTAAGAAAAACTCCTGATACAGAAAAGTCAGCATATGTCACTTATTGTACATTACAGACAAAGGATCTCTCTGCTTATTCTCATAGATGGTGATGTGGAGAAGGTGGGAGTAAGAACCCAGAGAGAATACTAAGATTATCCTTTTATATTAACCTATCCAGTTAAAACAACATTGGTTCTATGTACACAAACGCACACAGCACCAGAAAATTGAGTTGAAGCAGTCAGAAGAGATGCTTTCTTCCAACAATCTGGAGTCCTGAATTTTGCTAGGAAAAGGGAATAACTCCAGTTAGATTTTAATTTCCTTCAATTCATTATTAAAAGAAGCAGACAATTCAATTTAAACTTGAGAGTAACACACGGTCTAAGTTAAATAATTAGAGACTAGGGAGATAAATACTTAACTAAGCTTTGATGTTTTTCTTCTTCAAAACCCTGGTCTTTGGATTACTTATTTTTTTCTTTAATGTTAAGTTGAGATACTGAAAAAATTTTTAAACAAACCATGAAAAAACATGCAAATTCCTCAAATATAGTAAAAAAGCAAACCAAGACATACCCAAGGGCTTACAGCTAACTGTTAGTGACCAAATATTTCCATTTTTGAGCTGCCAGAACAAATCAATGCTAAGAAGTCTAAATTTCCTCTTCTAGCTACTATCCATTTCTTTCCCTTCCTTTGGAGCAAAACTCCTCTAGTAAGTTATCTAAACTTACTTTTCATCCTGCTCCCCTTTCTTCTAGTTCTCTCCTGAATTCTTTCCCATCAGGGTCTTGTTCCCACCATACCACTGTAGCTGCTCATAAAGGTCACCATTCACTTTTTAAATTTAGTCATCAATCTTCATCTTACTTGCCCTATTAGTAACTTAAGAACATTAATTTCTCTCATCAGATACAGTCATTTGATTCCAAGATAGCATATTCCTAATTTTCTTCTCTTACTAATTATTCTTTCTTATGTCTCCTTTTCTGGTCCTTCCTGACCTTACTATAATGGTAAAGCATCTTAGGATCCAACCCTTGAACCATTTCTCTTATCTATATATGTTCATTCTCAAACTGTCTAAAAGGATGAGGGAAGCATAATGCCCTGGGGAGACTGACAGATCATTTTAGAACAAAATGGAAATGGTTGTAAAGATAAGTATAAGTTGGGATAACTAATACACTTCACTCCTTCAACCATGGTAGACATCACTAATCTTTCAAGGGCAGTTTTTAAATTAATCACAGAAGTGGTTTTGGAATCTTTATTAGCATCTTGTATTCTGGGAAGTCCTTTCCAATAAACTGTGAGAGTTTGCACTCAAAAAGAAGTCTGTATGCTATTCCAGGTATTCCTTAAAAAATTTCCCCTGTGTTCAAATAATTCAGGAACTACAGGAGAAATTGGATAAAGAAAGCTTAACCTCTTTTAATATGCTAATATCCACTATGCCTATTCTGGAGCTAGCTGACTAAGGTTTAAAAGTTGTACCAGAGTCACCAGTACCAGGAAAATATCAATGAGACATGCAAAGATGCTTTCATCAGAGTATCTCCCAGAACTACAGTCCTCTAGGAAATATGATCTACTGATTTTACACGCACACAAATATAAACAATCATACCCCAGAAAAGCAACAATGGCAAAATAATTAGAACCCAGTTAATAATTCATGGATTAAAAACGCCTCAAAGTTTCACTTAATGAGAAGTCAAAGCAGTAAATTGATGCATATGATGTACTATAGTCACTGTAACTATGGTTATATTTCATAGCTATCTATTTAAACTTTCAATTATGTATATCTGCACATTCCAAAAAGGGTCTTTCTAAGTTTAGTTAGAACACTGTTTGAAACAAATTAAACCTACTGAGGATTTCCAGATGGTCCCAGGTTGATGTTCTGTGAGGTAGAGTGTAGCTGTGGGACAGGGTGAGAAAAATAATATTCTTATTGGAATTTCAAAGGTTATCAGTAAATGAATGTTTTTGAAATAAATAATGCATAACTGTACTACAGAAAACTGACAATATTACCATGTTAAAGAAATCTAAAATTATGATTCTTAAGTGTAGATGCTTATTTGGAAAAATACATAGCTAACATTAGATAATCATTCTAATAAGTTTCAAGAGTAGTTGTAAGAAAAATGGAAAAAAGAAAGAAATCAAGTTCAAAGTTGACAAATGAATAAAGTAAATAGGGAAAGCTCCAAGAAAGAGGCAGGTATTGAAATGATAATTTAAGAATGCTCATTTTCACATTAAAAACAATCGCTAAAATTTTTTCAAATTTACAAATAGCTTACTAAAATATAAAATGATAAAAGGAGGAATACTGATAATATTAAGCTGAAGTTTAATTTTATGGTAGGTAAACTTACTTCTAAAGCAAATACATACAGATAAGAGGACTTTTGTTCTAATTCCAACAGTGTGGTAATAAAATTTTAGAGCTTGTTCCCTTTTGAATAGTTAAACAGGTTGAGAATTTTTATCAAAGTAACTTATTAGAAATATACTCCTTAAATGTACCTAAAATTTAAAAAACAAATTCATTAAATGAGGTGTCCTGTTGAACATTACTGTAACATGGAGTACTCTTTTAAATATTATAGTGCTCCAAGCCAGGCACAGTGGCTCGTTCCTGTAAGCTTCAGCCTATGAAGCGGCGGGGGCTAGGGATCATGGTTCGAGTCCCGCCTGGGGCCCGGAGCAAGACCTAGTTCCAAAAAAATAGCTGGGTGTGATGGCGTGCGCCTGTAATCCCAGCTACCTGGGAAGCTGAGGCTGGAGAATGCTTGAGTCTGTGGTACTCTGGGCAACAAGGACCTGAGGTTCCACGGACAAAAATAGCAAGATCTGGTCATAAATAAACAAACAAACAAACAAACAAATAAATAAATATTATAGTGCTCCATGGAATATGATAATGTAAACCAAACTAAGCTGTAATTTCTACACTCTTTTAATGAATGCATGGAAAAGTAACTTTCCCTTCAGCAAACTTTTCTTTCATGTAGATGAGGGGAGACAATTAAACAAGTGTAGATAAAACAATAACGACAACTCGTGGTTTGATTTACATTTGTTTAGTAAATTTTTACTACTCAGCAATGATATTCCTACGGAGCACATTTCCAAAAAAATAATCTATACCATTGGGATATATAATTACTAGGGATAACTGCACCTACCATTTTTAAAAAAGATTACATCTAATCACTAAAATGAGGATGAGCTATAATTAATTAACACAATGAATAATAGTCAAAGATGTATGTTTCTTGATTCTTGTGGTCTCTCATTTTTCTCTTTATAAATATGTGGGCAGGTCCAGATGTCTTCTAAGATATTTTCTGGCTATTAGCCTCAGTTATCCACATAAAAGTTGCTAATGAATAGTTACAAATACAAGATGAAGTAATATTCTTTGCATTTTCTGAAGATAATCTTTTCATCATTATTTTAAAACTACAAGAGATCCTGACTCAAGTTCCACATTTTATGGATGTGGGAAAAAGGAAAAAAAAAAAAAATTTCTTTTAAAGCCAACAGTGGCAGAATAGGAGCCAGAATTTAGGAATTCTTCTCATTTAGTTCTCTTTTCAAAACCAGCTGTCTGTTGCCCATAGCAAGTCAAGATAATCTGTAAATTACCTAAATCTGCATACTCTCAACATATTCTTGAGTAGCAAGCAAAACATGTAGAATCATGGCCATGTAGTTCTTTTAAATATCTCTGATATGTGAATAACTGGCAAACCAATAGTTTGAGAAAAAAAAATAAAAAATTTTAAGTAGTATCATCTTATACAACTAAAACATACACTCATATATTCATAGTTAGAAAATACAGAAAAATTAAGAATATGTAAAGAAATTCATGATTCTGCCAAGAGATGATTTCAAAAATACATATAGTAATTTCATATAATTTTTGCATAACCTTTGAAATTGAACTCAAACCACACTGCATGAATATGTATGTAAAATTTTATATCCACTTCATCTAGTAATATGTAAAAACTTAAAATTATTACCTTCAAAATATTTTGAAATATGCATTATGTGTGAACAAATACTATCTGATTGAGAAATAATTCTAATTTTTCATTTGGAGAATGATATTTTTTCTGTTAAAAAATACAAGCCCTCTACCTTCTGAGTACTTCTTTCATCCTCATCTTCAGATGGATCTGACTGATGTTTTGGACTGTCCATTTGAAGGAATGATCTCACATCTGGACTAAAAATAAAAATTAACTTTATTATGAATTTGAATTAGCATTTCCACAACTTTTTTTGCTTTTAAAATGAAAATAAATGTAACTATGGTGACACCTCTAGCAAGAAAGTCTAACCAAACCCTTAATATTCATGACTATAAAAGGAAAATTCAAATTAATTTCTATATATAGGGAATCCAACAGACAGATAGGTATTGGTCTAAACAAGCAGTTCTAGAAGAAAAGCCCAAATGCTAAGGAAAAACACAATAAGATATCATTTTATGTCTACTAGCTGGCAAAAGATAGAAAGACAATACCAAACAATGATAAGGCCAGGCATGGTGGCACAAGCTTGTAAGCAGCAGACTAGGAAGCCGCGGTGGGGACCAGGGATTGCGGTTCAAGTGCTCTTCGGGGCAACACAGTAAAACCTAGTCCCAAAAAAATAGCTGGGCATGGTGGTGTGTGACTGTAATCCCAGCTACCTGGGAAGCTGAGGCTGGGAACTGCTTGAGTCCGTGGTACCCCAGGCAACGTGAGCCTGCGGTTCCATGGGCAAAAATAGCGAGACCTAGTCTCAAAAAAAAAAACAAACAAAAAACATTGATAGGGATACAGGGAAAGAGACACCCTCATGTTCTATTGATGAGAATGCAAAATGAGGAAACTTTTCTAAAAGCAATCTGGCAATATTTGGTGAAACTGTGTAAGCATTTTCCCTGGGTCCAGAAATTCCAGCTCTAGAAATAAAGCACAGAAAAAATTCTAGACAGGTTCAGTGAAACACATATAACTAGGATATTCATGGCAACATTCTGTATAGTAGTGAAGCAGAAGCAAAACAGTCATTTATCACTAAGGAGATGAGTAAGCAAACTATGGTAACTGCCTCCAGAGAACACCACTCAGTGGTCAGAAACTGGACTATCACACAGGACTGTTATACAAAATAGCAGTTGATTGATATGCAACAATATATAACAAACATGTTCAAACGGACATCATGAAACTGAAATGAAGAAATGAATATGAGGTTAAAGATGAAGAGATAAAAATGGATTAAAACAAACAAAAAAAGGTAGCTTTGCATGGAGGATTGGCAATCCTGAGGAATATTTAAATCTCTATATCCAAACTACCTCCTCCCCAAATCACTTCCTGCTCTCTTTCAAAAATTGAAGCTTAATGGACATATTACATTATCTTTGCTTCAAGGTGTGTAACCCTTTGATATCTGTATGTATTGTGAAATGATCTCAACACTGCTGTTCAGTGGCAGATCCCAGAGTGAACAAAGGTGCTGGTGCTCCCAGTGCCCCATGACATCCATGAGTTTCACGGGAAATGCAGAGCAGTAGGCAGAAGAACCTAGTCAGAGGAAGTCCAATTCCAGTATTTTACTGATTTAGTAAATTAAAAAAATGAAAAAAAGTCAGGAACTGCTCAGAATAATAGAAGTCCTGATTAAAAAAATATTATACAATAGAAATCCTTGTTTTTAGAACAAATGCTAAAAACAGTCTTTCAGTTTTGTGATCTGAAATGACCAGTAGAATGTGTCATGTTTGCATCATTGTCCATAAGGCAACCTTTGTATCTACAGAGATAGGTGAGCAGTACAAAGCTCTTCCCAGATATTTTACTTTATCTGATCTTTTTTTCTCAGGAAATAAATAAGTGAAATAATTTAAGTATCATATATGTAAATTACAAATCACAAAAAAAAAATGTTATTCATGTACCAAATACCAGTCTCAAAATAAAAAAAAAAATCCCAAGTCATGGATCAACTTATATGTTCTTATGTATTTCTGAAACTGACCCACTCTTCTGCCTTCATTGGGAGCTGCTAGCCTACAGAAGGAAGTTTAAGCTCATCAGCACAAGACACAAGACTTGAAAAGCACCTTTATAAGCGGTTCTCTTGGGGTACTACTATGAAAAGGACAGTGCTCTGGGTAGACAGAGGTGGCACATGTGCCAGAGCCTTGCCAACTCCTTCAGTTCTGTCTCCTCACCTCCTGTGTTACAATCACCAGAAAAGGTCTATAATTAAGTATACTAAATATGTCAGGCTTTTTGGAGTCGCTATTATATGTACACACCCTTTATCTGGAATGCTCTTCCTGCCTTTCTTTTTCTCAAACACCCAGAGTCCTTAAGTCCAAGGAAGTCTTCTTTGACCTCACCAGAAAAGCAGGTCACATTTTTCTCTGTTCTCTTCTAGCATTTCTACCATAAAATTTCCTGTTTTCAATAGTTAACATGTCTGTCTCCACTAGATTGAAAACCTCTGAAAGGTAGAAATGATATTCCCTTTTCTCTATTCCCAACAGATACTGCAGGTGCTCAATAAGAGCATTTGAATGCATGAATAAGTATAACATTAAATAATTAGCAAAACATTTTAACTTTATACTATACAAATTTCTTTCAAGTTTAATCTTCAAATCTACTGCAAGAACAACAATAAAATGATAACTAAGACCTTGAGCTGAATCGAGGAGAAAGGAGATTATCAATGGGAAAATATTAGAAGAAAATTTCACAAACATTAACAATTTTTAACAAACAGTAATATTCCACAGAAAATATAAGATCTGTATATTTGGTATACTCAGTTTGGTTCCAGTGCCTCTTTAGAACATAAAGAAAATACTTACTGGTTATAAAGCTCTGGATGTCTAACTAAATTCTGAATGAACTCATTTAGTCCTGCTCTTCTTTGTTTAATAAAATCTGTTAAGAGAGACACAATTATTAGAATTGTCCTATGCAATTACTTCAACTTACATACGAATAGAAGTTATTTCCTAATTCATATCTGATGTACAGTAAGTAATACTTAGAAATATATTTTAAAATCTGTAAGTGCAATAATTAAAAATTTGGAATAAAGCAGATAACATAGTTTTCAAAAGAAAATTCTAAGAAAATGAAAAGTATAAGCCAATTTATAGTCCTAAATAGATTAATCACAAAACATAGAAAAGTACTTTGCTTTGTTCCAATCCTTATACACTACCAAGCAATGAATAAAAACTAACACTTTGATACTGAAAATCATACCATTTAAAAAAGAAAAGAATTCCTTGCACTAGAAAATGGTAAAGAATTGGCAGTGTATCACCAAAATACTCCTGATAAAAAACTCCCTCTGCTTACTAAACTCTTGAAAAATGTGGAATCATTTTCTAATAAATAGTTGTCACACATGTTCAACATGCTTTGAATGCTGATTGATAGTTGAGGTTCATAAAAGAGCAATTTATCAATAAAAGTTAAGCACAAAGGTTTCTAAGAGTCAGAAAACTTTGTACAAATATCTGTTACTTTCAACATGATTGATCTTGAATCTTTCCAAGATTTAATCTGTACTTGTAAAATGGGAATAGTAATAAAATCTATGCCTTATTACACTATTGCAGGATGAAATAATACATGTAAGTTTATACAGTATCTGATAGAAAAAGCAGAATTCTTAGTTGTTCCTATTTTTGCACTTGTTTCTATGATTTGTACCTGTTGGGTGAAAAAAGCCATTATCCTAAACCTAATTCATATGCAATATTTTTTAAAAATCGAAGAAACAGAAGACTAGAGGAAGTATCAGTGTCTCCTTAGAAACCCAAAAAAGATAAAAGTAATGAATTTTGGTTTAGTAAAATTATTTCTATACAGTAAGTTTTAATTCATCTTGCTTTTCACAAAATATGTGTTGTTTCTAGTCATGTAGGCTTATTTCCATTTCTTAAGTATAAGATATAGCTATAAATGAACAAAATAGATATATGCATTTGCACACGTAAATCATGTGGGTTTTACATTACTAATAACTACTTAACAATGAAGTTTAAGAACTGGACTTATTAAGTATATAGGAAAGTGAACTAAAATGAACGGCTGCATTTGGGATATTTTAAAAAAATATATAACAATTACATGGAAGCTTTAAATTGTCCTGTGGATACTTAATAAAGGTACATTTTACAATGAGAGAGCAGCTGTGAAAAGAGAGTAGTTTCCTTTCCTCAGAGAGTCATAGTTGATGTTTCATTAAGAACTACTAAACTTTCCATTTCACCACTGAAATGGAGAAAGTTTTAAAATCCCTATGGAAACTCATATATAAGAAAGAAAGGTCAGAAATAAAACAGGAAACAGTTTTAAGTTGGGGACAATTCTGGGCTTATTTTTTAAAAATAACATTAAACAAGCAAATATCTGAAAAATTTCAGGTAAGACTAAAATGTGTATCAGCCTATTAAAAGTTTCAAGAATTTATATAAGGCTGACATAGTACCTCAAGGAATTATAGTTGGAGATATTTAAAATTTTTTTTTTCAATGAAGAACTTAATCGCAATACAACTTTGTAATTCAAAAGCAATTTCAATCAGAGCCTCAAAAATGCTTATTAAGTAATTATTAGCTTTATTAGGCTCCAGGACATTAAACTAACCCACACAAAATTTTCTATTTTTCTGCTTCAAGAAAAATCCGAAAGGAAACATACTAGCTGTTTGACTTGGGATAGTGTCTTAGCCTTGCTATGTCTCTATTTTCCACATGTTTGAAAACACAGATGAAAGAAGTTATGAACTCAAATAATAATAGAACAGTAATTATCATTACTATTGCTACTCTTACTTTAACAATAAAATACAGGGCTGGGGCAGTCGGCGCACAGGCATCGCACGGGGTGAGAGCTCAGCTCGGCCCGGCCCGTGCCCCCTGCAACCCCACCATGAGGACGGGACCGTGGCCCTCGTGCGCACCGACTTCGTCTGTCTCTGGAGGGTGGGTGAGGCGAATCGCTAGCACTTGAGGGCTGTGTGGGCCACTCTTGGGATTGGCCAGGGCAGTCGGCGAGCGGGCACCACACATATGAGGCCTGCTGAAAAGCAGAATGTAGTGTGTGTGGGGGGGTGAGGGGTGTCTTGTGGGGCGTTATTCACCACAGACCCCTCTCGGTTAGCCTCCACTCCGCTGAGCTGCCCACACCAGCAATAAGTACATCCAGACAAAACTTGAACCAAAGAAACAGAAGAGACAAGGAACACCAAGAAAGACTTTAAAAACCAATGCCTCTAAGGCAGGACTCAAAAAGAGCAAGGCAAGTTCACAGAGCAATGAACTGTGAAAAGAAACATGAGAAAGAGTGTTGCATACCAACACTGGGGAGCTACGACTATAAACCTGGCACAGAGATGCAGTCAACAGGGAGCAGCACACTCCCGCTGCCAAAGGACAGATGCCTGCAGAATGGCGGTGGTAGCTGGGCACAGTGGCTTGTGCCTGTAAGCTTCAGTCTATGAAGCGGCTGGGGAATCACAGATCAAGTTCTGCCTGGGGCACGTAGCGAGACCTAGTTCCAAAAAAAAATATAGCTGGGTATGGTGGCACACGCCTGTAATCCCAGCTACCTGAGAAGCTGAGGCTGGGGATCACTTGAGTCTATGGTATCCCAGACAACGTGAGCCTGGGGTTCTGTGGGTAAAAATAGCAAGACCTAGTTTAAAAAAAAAAGAATGGCAGTAGCCTAACAGCAAAGATCCTAAAAAGAAGACTTGGAGACCAACCATCAGCCAAAGACTGTCCCCATGGAGGAGCAGCTCTACCAAAACACAAGACTGGGAATTTGGTCCCCAAAGCTAAAGACCTGAAACATAATGGGATGAAGCAGCAAAAAGAGGCAGAAAACAATAGAAGGAGCAGCCACCAGGAAACAAGAAACAGGGGTGCAAGCCAAAGGCGCTCGGAATGGCCAATGAAGATACTGAGAAAAAAAGGAAAAAAGAAGACCAAAAAGACTAAAGGGCTAAACATGGACAAACAACAAAAAGAAAGGAGGCAATGACACCAGCGGGAGCGTGGTGGGGTGGGGTAATTCTATGGGGATCAACAATTATATAATCACGTATAGTGAAAAATCAAAAAAAAAATTAAAAAAACAAAACAAAAAAAAAACCAATAAAATACATAGTACTAACAATATTATTGAAGTATTAACTGCAGCAGCAGTATTAAAAAACAACAGTGAAAGATTAGTGAAATTAGAGTCTAAGATATCACTCTCAGTATCACTTGTACCACTGGATGGATTTATAAACTCTGTTCTTTCATTTGTAACATTTTGTGAGGGTCATCCAAGAAAAGAAAAGAACAAAGTAAGACTAGCTAACAAAATTATGTACCAAATTTAAGATCTTCAACTCTTTAAAAGTTTAAGTTATAGTTTAGCCTAACACTAAGCAATCTATACAAAATAAGTGACTAAGTTGAAAATGCCAAGTATATATTCATTAGTTCACTAATTATCTATTATATACTTTACACTGAACATATAAGAAAAGTTTAAAACATGGTACCCATGCCCAATAAGGTCAGATTTAGTATGAGACAAATGTAAACAAATGACTCCATCTAATGAAGCACACCTAATTTCTAAATCTGTGCTTTATTAGGTGTATGTTATGCTGGGTAAATTAATTAACCTAATTGTGGTTTAGGATCCATATCTATAAAATGATATAATGATGATGATGGTATCTCAGAGTTGCTGTAAGGACTGAATGAATGGAAATATGTAAAGTGCTTAACCTGGTACACAACACATATCTTCCTGAGGCATTATTTTCAAAAGATCAATTAGTTTTCCAACTATTAAACTGTGCAATGACTATGTTCAAACTTCAATCTACAGGGGTCTACTATCAAGTTACTTCTTACCTGGATCAAAATTATCACCAAATATTCTCTTGGCTGGAATCTTAAGAGCCATAGCAGGAAACTGCTTTTTTAACTAGAATTAAAAAAAATATATGAATTTAATTTTTAAGTCCTCTAGTTATGCTAGTACCAAAATAAAATATAAGCTAGTTTTAAGGCAAACTTTTAAATATAACATGATCAAATGTAGTTTTTAATGATTCCAACAAAATGCCACATTTGTTTCACTAATACACCCAGTATTTTTGTGCCCTTCAATTAACATCTCTGTGCCTCAGTTTCCTTGTCTGTCATATGTTATACTTTAAGCATTTATCTTACAGATTTGTTGTTAGGTGTAAAGGTTTAAGTTACATACGTAACTCAATTAGAATCTGGAGTGAAAATTTTGAATACATGTTACTCATCATTTACTACCTCAGGGAAAAGAGTGGTCTTTGTGTTCTTTTTATATGAACAGAGTGACAACAGCTCTCTTAAAATAATCTAAATAATTTTGCTTTTGATACCAGTTGCACTAGTATTCCCTCTATTAATATTAAAAACATTTGTTTATCAGATTTGCTAACCTCAGATAGTGAACAACCTGGCCCTGAAGAAATTAAATTTGAGGAGTGAAGTCATTAAAACAGGTTACTGCTTTTCTTGTTATAAGCTTATATCAAAAAGATTCACACACAAACTAAACATCCAGCTACCAAAATGACAGGAAATATAAAGAGTAGGAGAACCTACTAATCATGCTATCCCATGGACATGTTGCTAGCAAATTCCAGATTGATAGCTATGCAGACAATGACCTTGTTTTTACAACAAAAACAGTAAATTTAAAGAAAAGTTGTGGTGGACACTCAATGATTAAAAGACACTTAAAACAATCAGTTATGGAAACAATGACTGAGTATTTTATGTTAAAAGGTTCTTGTCAATTTATTATTAAATATAATGGTATCCTAGCCGGGTGAGGTGGTGTGCTCCTATAATCCAAGCGCTGGGAGGCAAGAGCCCAGGGAATGCTTGAGTTCATAGGTTTGAGAATACCCTGGGCAATAGAGTGAGACCTGGTGTCAAAGAAAGCAGTCAGGCGTGGTGGTGGGCACCTATATCCCAGCTACCTGGGAGGCTGAGACTGAGGATCACTCGAGTCCTTGGAATCGGGACTACCCGGGCAACATAGCTAGACCTAGTATCAAAAGAAAAAAACAAGGAAAAATGGTATCTATGTGTGTATGTGTGTGTGCATTAAGGCTCTTTATCTTTTTTAGATATGTGTATTAAAATATTTATAGTGAAATGATACATCTGAAATTTGTTCCAGGCTAGGCAAAGAAATCCAACAAGCACAGACATGTCTCAGCAACTGTGCAGTCGATGGTATGTTATATAATTTTCTGTTTGTACCAGTCTCTCTACCTCTATGTATTCAACAATGTCTGTAATAAGATGTTTTGAAATGCAAACTATGGTCATAAAAATATATTTAAACTGGCAATTATAAATGCTTATATATTGAAATTTTACTTTTTGACTTCTTATTTTATTCTAAAAGAACAGGGAAAGAATTTTTGTTTTCAAATTTAGGGAATTTCAGTTTGGGTTTAATTTCACTTCTGTAGTTTTTAAGAACATAACTGATACCAGTCCCCATTTTTTCCCCTGCCCCTCATCACCAAAACAAACAAACAAAAAAAGTTGTTATATGAAATGCGAGTTGGACACAAAATGGTGAAAGAAAAAATAAGGGAGGAGGGAAGCAAAATACAGGAAAAATAAGGAAGCTGGATGATAATAGTTCAATTACATATTTAGTTATTAATAGTTCAGTGAACAAAATTTGTCATTAAGAAATTCCTACAAATCTGTGTGTAAATATATTATATGTTATCATATGACTGCACGTGAGCAAAACCCAGATTTTTTTTTAACTTGCAAATAACCTAAGTATACTAACCGATATGCTCAGGTTTATTCAACCCTCAAAAAGAATGGTACCATCAATTTCAAACAGAGACAACAGTTCAACTCTCCAGTAATTGCCATTTTTTAAAAACCAAAAGATCTACTCATCTATAAATATTGTTATCTTGTTTTAAAAATGAGGCTTCATTTATAGTCAAAAAGGACTGTATTCTTTGATTCAGCAATATTTAGATTATAAATAGCAAGTTCAGTTGCATGGGTACTTAAGAAAAACTAAGGAAAAAATAGTAAAAATAAGTTATCTCTGAATGACTTTATAGATAATTCCTTAAGCTTAATCTAGTTTTACTTTCCTTTATTTTCCATATTTCCTAGAATATGCCTTAGTAGAAAAAATGCATTTAAAATTATGTTTTTAAAGTTCAACTTTGATTAGCAAAGTACTGAATATTATTTGGAGCAAATACAGATACAATGAAATGCTAAATCAAGATGAAGCAGAAGACTAATTTTCATGATATATCAAAGTACAATAAATTACATAGCTAGAAAATGTCTATTTCATTCTGGCCTACTTAGAAATTTATTCTTTAATTGAGATATGCTTAATTTCTTCACATTTACAGTTTACAAATGATAAATCACAGGTTTATATGACATCTAAATATTTTTTAAAACAAACTTAAAATACATTTTTAAATATGAGAATTTTTGGGAGGATGCCTAATAACAACTATTAATTAGTGACATGATACTCCTATTTATTATTATAGATAATATATTATTATAGATATAGAGCAAAGGGAATTTAAATTTGGGATTTGAGGCCCAACTATTTTTTTTCTTTTTTATTGATTGCACACACACATATATACACATATTTAAATACACATATATAATACATCAATGTCTACCTGTGCACCATCTTAATCTCTTGTGCCCTCTCCCACCCCCAATTTTACTCTTGCCCCTCTCTAGCTCTATTCTTTAGTTCTGTTGCAGTTTTAATTTTTTCTTGTCTGCTTTCCCTAAATCCCTCATATAAGTGAGACTATTCTGCATTTCTCTTTTTCTTTCTGACTTATTTCCACTAACCAGATTCTTTCTAGCTCCATCCATATTGCTGAGAATGACGTATGTTTGCATTCTTTGATTGAGGAATAATATTTTTTGTGTAATTGCACCACATCTTTTTCATCCATTCCTCAGTTTTGGGGTTTGGGTTGTTTCCATATCCTGGCTATTGTAAATAGTGTACATATATTTTTCTTAACTGAGGAAATGCTTGGAACTGTTTTCATGTGGGGTCTATAACAACCTAAGGAAGTATTTTTTTGTCCTCTAGTTCTGTAAGACTTTTAAAGATAACTATCTCCACAAAGACTGGTTCCTGTTAATATCTGGCCTGATACATTATATTGACTGTGGTGCTCTGCTTCCTACTTTTGAAAATATTTACAACTGCAAAAACTGGATTAGGAATAGTATCTAATATCTGAATTAGAAATATATACAAACAAACCTTAGTTATTTAAATAAATTATGATCTCGTAGATCTCATCCCCACATTATCTTAGAAATTTTAAGAGTAAGATACATTTCATTTGGGTTGAAGCTACTTAAAATTGGAACCTAAGATTTATCTCTAAAATTAAGAATGAAATTATGGAAGGGGGAGCTCATGACAGCTTTTCAGATTTAAAGCTAATAGTTGCACAATTTAACCAGAAATGATAAAATTAACAATTATTAGAGATGCAAGTGAAAAGGATTTTCAATATTCTAAAATACATTTTAAGTTGCACATATTTTTACATTAACAGTTTATTTGGAACTGTCAAATAGTCCTCTTTTTATCCTTTTGAGAAAAAAAAATCCAAAGTTAAGATGCTTTTGAAGAATTTTTTTACCCTGTTCTTGTGTGGTGCATATGAGCATTAATTTAATCATTTCAATAAATGCCAATATCATGGAGTTTTCTTAGGTGTTTTGCTTTACTGAATTACTTACAGTATTATAAAGCTTGTCAAACTCTGCATATCTCCTGAAGACAAACCACTCACTTCTACCCACTGAGACCAGAACTTTATAAACCTGTGAAGATAAAAAATAACAAAATCTGATTGCAAAAAACTAGCCAATTAAATATATGAAACCTATTTATATACTTGTATATAAACTGTTATTAGACATTAATACTATGTATGATTCTTCAAATACACAAGTATATCAACTGAAACATTTATCTTGTTAAAAGGCAGTAAATTTATTGTTTAGTAGCATAAAATATTTCTGTAATTTTTAGAGACTAACTTACTAATAACACCTGTTTAGTTATTATTAGCTTTTCTGGATTCTATCATGCTTGCTGCAGATTTTCTTCCCCAATAATAAAACATTACAGAGTCAGTTGATGCTTTACTCTCATTCTCCCCATCAGTAACCACTACCTTTAAAATTATAAAGTATTTTTGAAAGCAACAGCTGGCACAGAGAAAATTTTTAATTCTCCTTCCAGGCTATCTTTTATACAGTATTTTTCTAAGTAAGAATTTACTTCAGCTTACTGCTATCAACTTACATGTGTTTTATATTCTCATTTATACATAATTTCACATAACCATAGTTAACCCTATAAAGTAAGCAGAACAAGCATTGTAACTTCCTCATCCCCATACAGATGAGGGAATCATGACCCAAAAGAAGCAACTTGCCTAAAATCTAAAACCCTCCATGTATCAGAACCAGAATCAAATCATCAACCATTATAAAATAGAATTAGCTCTCATAGCTCACCCTACTAGTACTCTCATACTATGGTTTAATAGACCCATGTAGAGAAAATTTAGACTCCAGGGATCTTTTATTATTTCTGAAGAGAAGAATAACAAGACTCCAAGAATATGAGGAAATATCCACTGATAAATAATTTGATTATTAATCTCATTATTACACATTTTTCCCATTAGGGGTAAGAGATGCAAGTTGCTTTGGATTTCCAATTGCCCACAGTATATTGATAACTTAGTATAAACCAGATTTATTTTAGAAAAGCATATAAATAAATGTGTAAACTATCCTTTTTCATGAAAAATAGGTAAGCTACACTCATAAGCACACAGTTAGATAATACTGTAAGTAAAGCACTTCCCTGATACTGTATGTGATTACATTGTATGAATCTTGTAGTACTGTTTAAGATGTGGCTCCATTAATAGCCCCATAGTATAAGGGGTTCCAGAAAATAAAGCTATATCCCTCTGTGAGTGCTTAGCATACACAAAAGCTCACTAACAGATTCTGAGTGGATAGTGAAAGTATATTTTAAATTTGATTTAAGCCAAAACATCCTAGAATGCACTCTATTTCTGTATTAAGAGTATAGAGCCACATAAAAGAAATGGAAAATAAAGTATAAAAATGCCATCGACTTTTCAGTAACACAAGGATTATTTTTATTTCTAAATAAAACATATGTCCCTGGGTCTCTTGAAGCTGGACACAGAATGTGAGTTGAGTGTGGAGTTGGGTCTACCTGTGCTGACTAGAACCAAATTTCCTGAAAACTAGAGACTGCAAAGAAGTAATCAGCAAAATTCACAAAAAAGTGAATTTAGTACAATTTTTTAAATTCAACATCAATTCAACAAACACTTATTAACAGCTACCTATGCTCTAGGTATTGGTGAAACAATAATGAGGAGCGTCTTGCTTCAAATGACTTGGCATTGCAGTCAGGAAAGGAACCAGCAAATAAATACAAACTATGTCATATAAAAAGATTTAGTAGAGAAAGTGGGTCCAAGAGTCAAACGGGTAGGTTGGGATGTGGAGGTGCTATCTCATATAGGATGGTAAAAAAAAAGTCTCTCCAGTAATGTTTGAAAATTTGAAGAGAGGAAATAAACATGGCCATTCATATAGGGCCTCAGAGCACCCAGGACAGCAGTGGGAACAGTTGGGTAACAGCAATGCTACAGGTCTCTTGATCCTTTCACAAAAGATATATAAAATCTCTGCCCTGAAAATAAAAGGCCACCTGACATAACCCACCACCCATATTTGCTGTGAAGGAACTGCACAAACTTAGCAGGAGGTTTTGCCCCATTAGGAGAGACTAGCCTAAAGTTCAAATTAAGAGGAGGGAAGGGAAGAAAGTTCTCCCAACCACAATGTGGGTAAATTTACCATCAATGTAATGTTTCTAAAATGTGTTTCTATAAACGTAGAAAAAGTGCACAAAACTTGTTACGATACTGCTGCAACACAAGATGGAGGAAAGGCAAATAGCCAGACGCAAACTGCAATCTCTGCTCTGAGTTTCATGCAGGTGTGTAATCGTGTGCTCAGGAAGGGAGAAAAGAAGTTTTCAGCAACTTGTCTGGGACCTGAGAGAAAACCACCACTGGTGGCACCAATTCCACCAAGTTAAGAAGACAGGTCGAATGGTCATAAAAGGATTTGGTTTAACTCCTCAAACTTTTCCTCAACTGCAATGTGACATGGACTGAGTTGAAAGTCACTAGTCATGGGTTCAACTGCTAAGTGCTAGGTGATCCCCTGGTCAATGCCAGGGTAGACAAGTTAAAAGCACGTGAAGGACTGTCAGAGTCAAAGTGGGTTCATAGGCATTAAAAGTCAGGGGTAACTGAGTTAACAGTGAGTTATCACTATTCTAGCACAGTCAATAAAGGATAGCATATTAGTTTATCTGCTACATAATGCTGATAATGAAGGGCAGCAAAATGCCCAGGGCTGGATCAGGGTAACCATGGCCTGATGTCTGTCAGATCAGTCATTCTACATAGGATAGCAAAGTCAAGGGCTCCAACAGGCAACCATGAGTCACTAGCTAACCTCAGAAACATTGAAAGGAAACATTTCCACTCCTATAAACCACAATGTCAGATTGGAGAAGGAATGTATATAAGAGGAGAGCAGAATTAAGACAGTTTAGAATTTTCACTTAAAAAAAATATTTAAATTTTAGTTCAAATTAAATACTAAACAGACTTGGGTTAAATTATTTTCTTCATATCCCTGTAGATGGGGGCTTAAAAGGAAAACCAGACCAGGGAGTGGAGGGCAGAAGTTCTCTGTATATCCCAATAGGACTATGAGATATAAATAAATGTTGTACTACACTAACTAGAAGTCACTACTCTTCAATTACAGTCACTCATGTCCTGATTCAGCAAATATTCTTTATAAGGTCCTACAGTAGATACTATAGTGATAAATAAAATTAATAATGGGAATTTCCTTTAAGGTAGGGAAAATAGAAAATATTTGATAAGATATTTTTAAAATGAGATAGAAAGTGATAAATGTTCTACAAAAGATACTGCAAGAATTTCAAGAGGCAGTAGCTAACAGGGAATAAACGACTTCCAGTGTCATTAATCCCTCGAATGCTACACAAAAAATTATGTGTACGTGTGACAGATCCATGCACATTTTCTGGTGAGAGGGTCGATCAAGTTTCATAAATTTCTCCAAGGGAACAGGTAAACAGGGAAAAATCTATACTGAAGAAAAATTTTCAGTCCATTACAGTACAGACGGGAGGCTGTGGAGATATATCATTTGAAAAATAAGCAAAATCTGGTTATGTTGATACGGGGGTGGGGTGTGAAAGGGATGTTCTAAGTTATGGATGAATAAAAACAGAAATAGAAAAGGTCTCTACAT
Organism: Uropsilus gracilis; assembly: GCA_004024945.1. Classification (NCBI taxonomy): domain Eukaryota; kingdom Metazoa; phylum Chordata; class Mammalia; order Eulipotyphla; family Talpidae; genus Uropsilus; species Uropsilus gracilis. Next base: position 47,498 of record PVHY01004903.1, read on the forward strand.
TCAACTTTTTCCCATTTGCTATAAGTTACATACTTACAGTAAACCTCTTCTTTTTCTCCCTGTGTTCATCAGAGCTGGGAATGCTTACACTGGGGCAGCTTTCCTTGTTGTAGTCCATGGTATTATATTTTTGTGTGAACTGCCTGCCTCAAGAGGACACCGAAAAATGAGTCCAAATAGTCAGCAGGATTAGTTATTCCAAAACATGAAACCTCTTGTGGTAATGTTCAAATTCCATCATGCACCTAAACAACAGAAGGAAAAAAAAAAGATTAGCAAAACAATTTTAAAATGTGATGATTTGTCTGTCATTTCTTGTTCAGAGGACCCAGTTTATGCTTATTCTGGCAGGAATTAACCTCTGGCTGTCAGTCTTAGGCCAAGTTAGAAATGTAGTTTCTATTTTGTCTCTACCAAAAGCTAAGTCACATCAAAAATTTACATGCCATTTACTTTCCTTACTACTAAGAAATTCTGGGAGCTAATGCACCACACTTGACAGAGTAAGAATCAAGTCTCAGCAAAAGCTTTAGTGTGAAGTCACAGAGGGTTTTTCTAACCATGGTTTTCAGGCTTCTTGAAGTCTGGTTAGGATCCTACACAGCAGGTATTTACCCTCATTTTACAAATGAGGCAACTGAGACATGAAGGTTAAATAATTTCCCCATCCAGTATTTGGACCCAAATTACCTGGCTCCAGAGTGCTGAAACTTAGCCACTGGGCTACACTGCGCTTAAACAGCTGTGGGTAAGTCTTATGCACTGGACCCCTGGTTAGCTCTCTACAGAGAACAAATGTAATTATGTTAATACTGTCATTCCACCCATGAACCAAAGGGTCAATATGTCACAATGATGTTGGTTTTGCTGCACACAGTGACCCAAACTCTGCATTAACACCAAACAACAACAAATAATGCCTAATAATGATCAGTTTGCCATCTTACCTAGATAATTTCACTCTGACAGATCCAATAATTTAAAGTAAATATTCAAGTAGTGGTTTTAAATATCTATCAGCAAGCACTGAACAGCAAGCACAAAACATGAGCTTTAAACCTACATCCCCAGAGCCGATACAGATATAAACCATAATTTAGGAAAGAAAAGTGCTTCCTTTGAGATGATTCAAAATGTACTTTGTTGGACTGGCTGCTGTAAACAGTCAGGGAGGATTTATATGTATGTGAATTAGTTGTTACAAAATGTGGAAATGTAACTGGCCTCCGAAACTCAGGGTCCAGTATTTGTCTAGAGGTTAGGAGCACCCTCAACCCCATAAAAGCAGCTGTCTGAGCCTCTGGCTAGACCAGAGCAACGCCTTGCCCTTTAGTCATGGAGCTCTATGATAAAGAATTAGAACAGGGGAGCCCACAGCTCTGACTAGTTTGGGAGCCCTAGGACTCACATCAGCCCACCCTTTTCCATCTGCATCAGATGTGATGAGAGGGTGATGGTTATGGTCATGCACCCTGGAGGTCTGTCTCTTAATAACATGGAACCCAAAGGGTGGGAGATTTTGTAATACCGTATTATGTTTGAGCTGGAATGTTGGTACCTCGTAGGAGCAGAACTGCAGTACTTTAGACCTCAGGCCTACCTTTTGGAAGGAACGATAAGGCATGACATTAACTAACATTAGGATTAGAAAGGGGGAAGGCAGTAGAGGACAGTATGTTTTTTCATATATGCCCAGTGAATATGTAAGCATGCATGCACATTTGGTGGTTTAGTGTAGAAGCCACATACTCTCAAGAGGATCTCAAACCCATGCTATAGATCCTAGTCTGGGAATTGTGCTAGACAGTCTCCAGATCAAATACCATTCTTTCATGATCTTTCTACATTCCAGGAAGCTGACCCCAGTGGACCTCACACTGAGGCAACCTGCCTCCTGCCCTTGCCCTCTGACATCTCAGTAGCAGGGGATGGAAGGGCAGGAGGAGTGTGATGTTAACTTATTTTTTTCCTGTTTCCTTTTTAACAGGGAACAGTTTCTCTACCTGCCAGGTAGCACCTCTCTGACAGAAATCATTGAAGATCTTAAAGTAACAGCTTCCAAACATTGTTAAAAGAGGTGCTTTCCATGCTCTGTTGGTTCTTTTACCCCTGCCCACAAAAACTCAGTAAATAGTCCTTTTTTTAGATTCCCTTCAATTACTTTTGTCTGTGTCATACAACTGGCACCAAGAATGACCCCTGGAAACAGACTTTCAAAAATGAGATGTGTTTGATGAATGTCCTGGTAACTATCCTTGGAGGGAGCCAACGGGAATTTGATAATGTGGCATGTAATATTATATCATTCAAATTTCCTCTCATGTCACAGGATGGAGAGCAAGGTGGTGGGCAAAGTGCTGTAAGTCCTAGAGGATGATGAAAATAATTTCAAATATTTCTGATATGGGCTGGGGATGCTTCTGATGGTCTCTATGAGAATGTGCACAAAGCCAACAACCGATTAAATGCTGTGAATTCCCAAATAGATGGGTTGTAAAATCTATGCCTATTAAAAGTTCTTTTCCTCTTATAGCTGCTAAGTTGAGAGGACTTAGCTCAAGGTTTGATGGTAAAGACTGCAAAGCTGATTAAATATGTAACCCTGCAAAATCTATATAGCTAACGTAAGGGCATTGGCTGAAAAGAATAATAATCCTGAATCATGGATGCAGGAACTTGGGCAGGTACAAATAAGTCAAAGAATATTGAATTCCAAATTCAGTGGAATATCCCTGCTGCAAACAGCTTAGAGCCCTCTGAGAAGACAGTAATTTCCAGTTGTTTTACATGGGGATGCCAATTGTCATCACTACTGTAAGCAACATAGAGTAACTCAGACTCTTTTTCACCTTCCCACCACCAGCTTCTGCAGCCACCACCTGTGGCTTTATTTTCTTCCCAAGTTTCATTACCCACGAGTGGTATCCTGCCATTGCAAAAGGTGCTTGGGAGTGCAAGGACTGGGCATGCATGCCTATAATTATTCAGCTGAGAAGTAGGAGATGGAGGGAGGGCATGGGACACTAGGATACTTGGTTTCTGCCTGCCTCCCTGCCTGTTGGTATGCCTGTGTATCCAGTCCCCTGGTTCATCATTAAAGGGATGTCAAATGTACATAAATCTCTAAGATTTTTTTTCCATTTGCCTGAATCAACCATGAACCTGCCCATCCTGGGATGGTTGCACAACAACTACCCACTCCTACAATTCTTGACTACCTCATAATGGGAATTAGATCCAGAAAACACACACACACACACACATACAGAGAGAGAGAGAGAGAGAGAGAGAGAGAGAGAGAGAGAGAGAGAGAGAGAGAGAGAGAGAGAGAAAGAAATTGAGTCTATTCTGAGAGGAGAGCAACTTTATATTGGAAAATCTGCAGAATCTCAACAACTTTTACCAAGAGGAATCTGAGAAGTACATATGGGAGTACATCCAAGGATGATAGCATCAGGAGGACTAATGTCCTCCTGATAAATATCAGGACCTTTTTTTATGGCCATATTGTATCCCATCAATCTTTCTCCAAATCTTCCCCAAGAGAAACCTACAGCCACTCACCAAAGTGATTTCTGGTAAACAAGAAATGTACCATCCATGGGTTATTGGATACTACCTATAAACTTACACTAATCCCTGGGGACACAAATGTGGTGCACTACAGGAGTGCCCATCTCATTCTAAGATGAGGTGAAAGATGGGTCAGCCTGGATGTCACATGGTGGACCCAGTGTAAGAACAGACCTATCATGTGACTGTCTCCCTAGTCCAGAATGTTAGAGGTAATAGATATACTTTGTAACTAGCAAGAACATCACACTGGTTCATTGACCCATGTGATTACATTAGAGAAGGGTCACAAAGAAGACCCTGAAATTCTCCCCCTCTCTCCACTAAGGAAGTAAACCAAAATCTATACCCTATCCCTAAGAGAAATCAGTACTACTACTAAAAACTTGAAAGATGCAGGGGTGTTAATCCCTGTTATATTTCCATTTGAGTTGCCTATTTATCGAAACCAAAGCCAGAAAGATCTTGAAATATGACTATGAATTACCACAAATTTAATCAGATAGTGATGCCAATCACAGATGTAATTCTAGATAATTTTTTTTGCTGGAGAAAATGAACATAACTGGTAATATCTTGTGAACTACTACTGACCTGGCAAATACTTTCTTTTATGTGGTCATCAAAGAGGCAGTAAGATTCAGTTTGCCATCAAATGGCAGAAACTGCAGCATACCTTGATTGTTTCCCTTAAGTCCTATGTCTGCACAGTTATGTTATAGTCTAAAAAGATCTTGAGCATCTCATTATTTCACAGATCACCAGTTACCCATTACATTGATGACCTAGTGACCAAGAGTTAGTTTGTATCCAGACAGGCTTTTATGACAGACATACAAAAGCTAATGGGTGTGAGATAAAACCCATGGAACCTTAGGGAACCACCTAAGCTTTGTATAAGTCCAGAGGTCTGAAGCAGAATCTTTCATTTAAAGTAGAGAAAGCACTATACTAACAAGGAGGCAAAATAATTGGTGAACTTCATTTGTCACATAGCTGCTCTGGTTCATTTACCAGGAATGATGACAAGACTGCCACTCTTTTACTGGGGCCTTATCCAAGGAGATGATTCTGCAAGCTCTAACTCTTGAGCCTCTGCCTCAGCATACCCAACAGTAAAGGCAGAGAGATGTGGAACAAGGAGGTTCTGGTAAGCACCAAGAGACAAAATAAAAATTGTAGTCCTCTTAGGACTGCACTGCCAACAAACACTGTTCATTAGGTTCTTGGTTTGCTACTTAGCCCATGAAAAGATTAGCCTTACCTGTCCATGGGAAACCAAGACACTATGTAATAGGAATAGCTCATCATGAACAGACAATAGCCTGATTCACAGAATCATGAAACTGGACAGTAGAGAAGCATTGCAGTTGACATGGTAAAACCAAGACTGGGCCTGAGCAGGTATAGAGGGCACAAGTAAAATGCAGTAATTGGTGACTCCTTGGTACTTGCTCCTTCTTCCTTGTCAGGAAACTAAACCTCCACTCATGGGGAGGAAGCTATAACTAGTGAGTGTAAGTGAGTGTAGTAGAGAAGAGGCATGCCTGTCTAATGGATGGATGTGCATAGTGTGCTGGCAGTGGCCAGAAATGAGATAATGCAGTTCTATTTTGGGATATCCCTAAGAGAATGATGATGGAAAATATTCCCAATAGGCACAATTCTAAGCAATATACACACTGCTTCACCTATGTGTCAGGAGAAATGCAAACCAAACATAACTCTTTATGCTGATTTACGGGCTGTGGCCAATGGAGAAATGCTGGCTAGGAACTTGGAAAGAATAAGATTGGAAAATTAATTTAAACAAAGCCGGGGATGGGGGGAAGAGCTTTGTGGAAGAATATGGAGGTATTTTTCAATATAACAAACTGTGAAAATAGTTGCATTCCAAATGAATGCCCACTAGAGATCAAACACTGCAGAATGGTTTTCAATTATCAGGTGATGAAGATGATCTGTCCTATGGATGCAAATCAGTCTCTTTCCTAATCACCAACTACTTGCTCAATGGCCCATGACAAAGTGGCCAAGGCATAAAGACCTTACTATCACTGAGACAAATTTAGGTATTTCCAGCGCTGACTGCCTAGTCTCAACATCAAAGACCAATACTACTAAGTCACACACTGGTACCATCCTATACCAAGGACAAAATAGTAACCTGGGGTATCGTTTGTCCTCACAGAAGCCAGATTTGCCTTCACTGCCTAAAATGCTTCTGCTAAATCATTTTGATTACAGTACAGTTCACTCATTGTCACATAATTCTAAGGCATAACATTAAAGAACACATTTAAGGTAAATAAATGTGGCTCATAACCACAAATTTGCTACTTTTATTTCATGTCTATTTACCTAAAAACATCTGCTTGAGAAGATGGCCATGGTGGTATGCGGCTTTAATACCAGCATAGGATGGGAGGCTGAGACAGGGAATCGCTTGTGTCCTCAGGTTCAAGACCCACCCAGGGCAACATAGTGAGACCTAGTCTCAAAAAATAGCTGAGCTGGGCATGGTGGCTCGTGCCTGTAACCTTCAGCCTATGAAGTGGCAGGGGCTAGGGATCGCAGTTCGAGTCCCGCCTGGGGCCCGTAGCGAGACCTAGTTCCAAAAAATAGCTGGACATGGTGGCGCGCGCCTGTCATCCCAGCTACCTGGGAAGCTGAGGCTGGGGATTGCTTGAGTCCATGGTAGCCCAGGCAATGAGAGCCTGCAGTTTCATGGGCAAAAATAGCGAGACCTAGTCCCCCACCCCAAAAAAAAGCTGGGTGTGATGGTGCGCACATGTAATCCCAGCTACCTGGGAGGCTGAGGCTGGGGATCACTTGAGTTTGAGTGCCCCGGGCAATGAGAGTCAGCGATTCCCTGGGCAGAACAGTGAGACCTAGTCTCAAAAAAAAAAAAAAAAATCTGCTTAACAGAAGAGTGGAACTGTTAAGGATGGTTCAGTTCTGGTACTGGCTAGGAAATAACACCATATAATACTGAGAACTAGAATATAAGACGTAATGTAAAACCTATGAAAGCTTAGAAAACCACCAATTGATGGTCTGCATGAGTTCAGAGGTCTGAAGCAGAATCTTTTATCTAAAGCTAGAGAAAGTACTATGCTAACAAAGAGGCAAAATGTTGGTGAACTTCATTTGTCAAATAGTTGCTCTGGCTATGTGCTTACTAAAACAGTCAACATACAGTACTCTCACACATGTGGGTCAGGAACCATAAAAGGATCATCTCAGCGCTATCCTTAGTAATCAGTTAAGGAATTTTTGCTCTTCACTACAACCTTGGATATGGTGAAAGAATGCTTAAAGTAAGAAACCGTCTAGTTCTATTAAATTGGAGGTTTAAGACCACTTACTAGTCATTTATGGTTAATCACGCCACCCAAAGTAACACAGGTTTGTCCCCACTATTCCAAAATAGAATGTTCCTTAACTCATAAGAAAGACTATGTATGTCAAACCCACACCTAGTATCACACTCAATGACGAGAAACTGAAAGTTTTTCCTCTAACATATAGAGAGCAACATTATTGAAATTTATATGGAACCACAAAAGGCGCTAAACATTCAAAGCAATCTTAACAAGAAAGAATGGAGGTATCCTGCTTGCAAATTTCTAACTATACTATAAGGCTATAGTAATCCAAACAGTATAGTACTAGAATAAAAACAGACATACACACCAAGGGAATAGAACTGTGAGTTAAAAAAAAAAATCATTTAAATTAAAAAAAAATCAAAATTTATAGGACAGCAAACCTGTAACAAAGTCTCTTCAACAAATGGTGCCATGTAAACTGGATAGTCACATGCAGAAAAATGAAACCAGACCATACCATACACAAAAATTTACCAACATGAACTAAAAGGCCGGGCATGGTGGTGCATGCCTGTAAGTGACAGTCTAGGAAGCCGCAACTGGGCCAGGGATTGCGGTTCAAGTCCCGCTGGGGGCACATAGCAAGACCTAGTTCCAAAAAAATATAGCTGGGCATGGTGAAGCATGCCTGTAATTCCAGCTACCTGGGAGACTGAGGCAGGGAATTGCTTGAGTCCGTGGTACCATGGGCAACATGAGCCTGTGGTTCCACAGACAAAAATAGTGAGACCTAGTCTCCAAAAAAAAAAAAAAGACAAAAAGAAGTAAAGACTTGTATATAAGGCCATAAACCAAAAAGGAGCCAAACACCTCCACAACATTGGTTTCACTAACATCTTTAAGGAGTCAATTCTAAAAGCATGGAAAACAAAAGCAAAAATAAATGCATGGGATTACATTAAACTAAAAAGCTCCTGTATAATAAAGAAACAAAAAGACAACCTTATTTTTGCAAATGGCAAGAGTTCATATTTTTTATAGCTGAATTGTATTCCATCATAAATAGACATCACATCTTCTTAATCCACTGCTCTGTTAACGGTCAGTTAAGTTGTTTCCATAATTTGAATATTATAAATAGTACTGCAGTAAATACAGAAATGCATACATTCCTTTCATATTATTTAATAGTGTTTGTGTTCCCAGACACAGATTGTCATATATTCTCAACCAAGCAAAAAATAAAAGCAGGCAGTATGGAAACAGAAGTTTGAAAGTGATTATACTTGTTTACCTCAATTTCCTTTAGAAAAAGGAGCTAGAATCACATGTTGGAAATGAAGATGTTACTATGGAGAAAAAACAAAACTAAACAAAACAAAAATGAGGTTAAATCAGTTGCACAAGTTAGTATCAAGCTAATGGGAGATAGAGCTGGATTTCAAACTCAAATCTGTTTGACTACAAAACCTATGCACTTGTTTGCTACATACCCTGTCTCTCCTTAATGAGATTTTCCTTTCCTTCAAACTAAAACTGGCCGTTTAGTAGTACTTACCATTTAGTGGCATAAGGTTATTAGAAATCAGACTGTACTTTGCATTTGTTAATCTGTCTGCTCCTCCTAAGGGCCCAACAGAGAAGAAATGAAGGAGAAACCTTGGTTTATATAAAATGAGATCTGCCCCAAGTGGTGGACTCAGGATTTGAAACCAGGTGATCTGACTTCACATTATTGTTTATCCATTATACCACATTTGGCAATGTGTGAAGACATTTGTTTCTCACAACTTGGGGTGGGGGTGTTAGTAGCTACCTGTTAAGGATGATGCTAAACACCCTACAATAAAAAAGACAGCCCTACAACAGAAAATTATCTGGTTCTCAACATCAAGTGTTAAGCTTGAGAAACTTAGAATTATTAAGCACTAACACCAGCTATTAAGCACTCTAACACTTGTTCATATAGTACCCATGAAGTATCACTATTCCCATTTTCTAGATGACGAAGCTTAGACTGTGAGTACTTCTATATGGTCATAAAGTTTTGGTGGGCAGCACTGTGACATGAACTCAAGAACCCAGAACACACACTGCCCCTCAATTATGAAGACAGAGTATAAGAAAACTCCAAATGTTCATAGCAATCCAGCTATATAGAAAGTAAGCCTTGCACAGAAAAAGCATCTTTCTGATTCTGCTACTAGGAGGGGTCAGGTTTGTGCAGCCTTATATCAGAAGTGACCCATCTCAAAATGTCACATCTCACTATCCAACCGAGAGCCTGGGACAGAGTCAGCTTTGAGTTTTAGTTCAGTGACAAGCAAAATCCAGGGCTAAATAATGAAATAAAGAGGACATAAGAAAGGATGCTATCACCAGCTATGGGTTTTTTAAAAGGAGAGTGGATTTTGTTATTCATAAAGAAGCAATTAATAGATCTAAATTTATTTGGGGGCTGTAAAAAGTAGAAATATAGGTGAAAACTACATGATAGAAAACTGTCCAAACTCATGTTAAGTCAAACTTTTGCTGACAAATACCGCTTTAAGTAAATGAACGTTAAGGTATTTTTAAACATTTTTCCTTCATTGTGGTGCCCAGCTTATTGTCCATTGTATGCAATTATTTTCCTTGATCTTGAACATCTTTGTTTTAGACAGCCCAAAACACTATAAGGTCAAATTTTTTTCTGTTTTTACCTCTAAAATATTATTAGCAGGGAGGTTCTGAATTTATTTACTTCACATATTAACACTGTTTAGTATTTCTCAGTTAGTGAACTCTACCCAAATTACAAGGAAGATACATTCAAAAGCAGATTCTTAACTATTACCACAAAAAGGGGGTTAGTCATACATGCCAACACATAAAGGAAAAATCAGGAACAATTCTGGTCCAAATGGATGGGATGCTAGGTATTTGGGAACGAGTGTCCCAAAGGAAGGAGTTCCTGGAATCAGTTAAGGAAGAGATAAAAGACAACTCATGCTATGACCCTGGGCACTGACTGGTATGGGAATTGGTTTGGGAAATGGTGACTGACCCAGAAAATAAGAAAAGGAATCTGGCAGGGAGTTTATATTGGAGTTAGGATTTTTCCCAAGAAGGGGACAGGCCCAATGGCTTGGTTTCATTTTAAACTACAGTAAAAGCACCTTCCCAGGATATTCCTACCCTAAACTAACTGGCTACTTTATTGAAAGTCTATGTAATAATATATAATCTGACTTCCATCTCTCAGAATACAAGTTCCAAAATTATCCAAAATGCTTCAGTAGAAACAAAGCACATCTTTGTCCCATCTGTAAATTAACTTCATTGCATTGCATTTTTTAGAGATATAAAAACAAAACAAGGGAAGATACATAGCAACCTTCTCCCCACACAAACATCACATGATGAATCAGTTACAACTTTTCCTGTTTTCCTTCCGTAATAATATATCCTTCCTCTAATTCCCACTTCACCCCCCTTGATTTTTAAGGCATTCTGTAATTACAAAAGTCCTAATTTTCCCTAGGTTTATCACAGCTCTTATTTGAGGTACCTTTTATTTCTTCTAATTCTTGAAAAAGTCCCATGAGAATTGAAAATAAAATGTGCAAAATATATAATGCTGAGACACAATACAGAGCATTATTTAGCTCAAAACAGCTTCACAGGATTGCTCAAGAACCTCCACAAAAGCTATATCTAAGCCTGCTGGTTCCCAGAAACAGGTTGTCTCCACTGTAATTACAGGCATTTAAGGAGGGGACTGGGTGAGGAGACAGATGTAAATGCTGACAGCTATTTGGTTTCCAATTGTAGAATCAAAACTGCCAGGATACAGAGGATATGGTAGGATATGGTAGGCAAGTGATACCTACCACAGACAATTAAAGAATGCAGGGGGAAGGTCAGTATTAAATAAAAAGCTACAGGATATGGTAGGTACTAACTTGCTCCAACTGATAGCATGTTCTTCTGCTGGTTCCAGAACTGATTGGTAGGAAAGAGAACCATGTTCTATTCTATCCTTCTTTGCTTCCCAATTCACCCTCTTGGGATTCCTCATCACCAGAAAGTCTGTTGTAATTCCAGCTTTCCAACCTTTTCCATTGGGAAGCACACTTGAAGGTATCTTCCAGAGACAGGTGAACACAAAATACTCCCAAGAATGATTCCTTGGGGACACTCATCATAGGCCACAGGAGGAGTGATGGGTGGATAAAGAGGAAAGTTAAGGGGGAATTCACACACAACTCAGAGTGATAAAATACTGCAGGATCCAAGAAGCAGAAAATAAAGCTGGTAGTGGAAAACTGAGATAATTCAGATTGAGGAACATCAAACAAACACCTGCTGCTGCAAAATACAACAATCACATTACATCACATCTTTTGAGAGAACCTCCAGGCTGGCATCTCTGCTTCCATTCTAACTCCAATCCAAGACCCAGAGTAATTTTTAAAATCACTGTAAATCTGCTCATTTCACTCCTTTACTTAATTAACCCCCTTCCGTGGCTTCCTACTGCCCTTAGATCAAAATCAAAGTTTTACATTATTACTAACAGTCTACAACCACCTACATTGTCTAATCTTTTCTACCTCTCCAGCTGCATCCAACCAGTGGCCTTTGTTCAAATGTCATTTCTTCCAAGTCTTCATAATCACCTTAACTAAAGTGCTTCTTACCCAAATTAATCTCCTGTCACCATCCAGGTAGTTTTCATTTTAGCAGTTAACACTTAGGATTGCATATTGCTTGTTCACCAAGAACTTTTCAAACTAGAGCACAAAAACTGTACCTCACTCATTGTCATGTACTTATTAGGCCTGATTCAAGATTCTTCTTCTAACAGTAAAATTTTATTGGTTAGTACATTAGAAAAAATTCCCTGAAAAGACAAAGGTTACAATCAATTATATATTTAAATCATAGCAAAAAATTTAAAATTATAGTATATAAACTCCAAATCTATACATTACCTATATTATTAGTAAAGATAATATGTACAATTTCACTTTAAAGTGAAATTAGGACTTTCATATTTATTTTCCCTAAGAATTCTTTCCTATCAAGAGAAACTGCAGCTTTATCCCTGCAGCTTCTTATCCAGGAATGGTCATGTAAGTCTTCAACATAATGAACAAAGAAAAAGTAAGTTAGGCTAGAATTGGAAAACTTCAGCTGAGGCAACAAGAAAGAGAAAACATGACATTAAATGGACAGTAATGATCACTCAAGTTCCAGAACATGTGATACTTAATCTACTAGAAAAACAAAATCACAACATTCATTCAAATAGATGAATACATGCGAAGATATGTAAGGAAAAATACATAGTAAATCAAATGCTAATATCAAGCTTTATAACACTGTAAGCTTTAAAATATACAAATTCAGGTATCTCAATGCACCTTTCTTTAAAGAACTAAAAGTTCTGATATACATTTCCATAGAGTCAGGAAAATTAATTAAGCAATAGGAACTTTTTTTCAGTTTATACAACAAAGAAAAAAAGGTAAATTACTTTCTGTAGATCAAAATGAGGAAGAGAACATTCAGTCCTATCCAGTTTAGAAGACAAAACAGTATCATTTGTGCCTAGAGATGCAAAACCAAAATAATGCTTAGGAATAATACCTCACAAGAAAATCCAAAGCTGCAGATGTTGCCCTGTAGCCTGTCATGCCCTAATGGTTTCCTGGTGAGTTCACTGTGTTTTTTTGTTTTTACTTTCTGCCTGGTTATCTATGGGGGTGATGATGTTGCTCTCCTGTTTTCCTGTCTACACCTACTCCCTTCAGATCTCAGTATCTTCATTTAAAGGTTTTTGTGTTTTTTTAAAGAAACTAGGTCTCACTATGTTGCTGTCCGGGGTTGTCTTGAACCTGCAGATTCAAGTGATCCCTAGCCTCAGCTTCCCAGATAACTGGGATTACAGGGGTGCACCGCCACACCCAACTTAAAGCTTTTTATTCAGTACCAAACTTCCCCTGCATTATTTAATTGTCTATGGTAGGTATCACTTTGAAGCTCAATAGATAAAAATTTAACTAGCTTTAAATTTTTTTAATTACATAAAATTATTAAATTTAAATATCTTTAAATTAAATATAAATTCATTTTTACTTTAAGAAGTAGGAAGTATCTTATTTTTCCTTAAAAAGCAACTGTAATTTATGTGTTTCTTGTCCTCAGGAGCTTACATGTAGCAACAAAGAAAAGAGATGTACAAAAAATTACAGTTCAAAATAGACTGATAAATTCTCTAGGAATGGTATGAAGAGTCACTAGAATTCAGATGAAAAACACTTCCAACTGAACCTATCTAGGTATTTGAGGTGGTGGTGACATGTGAGGTAGGTTTTGAAGGCTGGGCACTCAAAAAGGGAAGCAAAATCCTGTGCAAACAGGGAATGACGACTAGTTCAGTTTTTCTGAATTCCTGCCCACATAGGGGAAAAGACCCACTTATTAAAAAAAAAAAAAAAAAAAAAAAGCCAGGCACGGTGGCTAGTGCCTGTAAACTTCAGCCTATGAAGTGGCTGGGGCTAGGGATCGTGGTTCGAGTCCCGATTGGGGCAACACAGCAAGACTTAGTCCCAAAAAATAGCTGGGCATGGTGGCACGCGCCTGTAATCCCAGCTACCTGGAAATCTGAGGCTGGGGATTGCTTGAGTCCGTGGTACCCCAGGCAACATAAGCCTGTGGTTCCATGGGCAAAAATAGTGAGAACTAGTCTTAAAAAAAAAAAAAAAAATTGTCAGGAAGCAATACTCACCATGGGATTTTACATGGCATTATCACTAAAGCCTAATTTTAATTTTGCATTTATAAGCAAAAGTAGGAATCACTCTTCTTATGTAAAGGAGAAAGAGAATGGAAAACGGAATTTGAGAACATGCAGAGACATTCAAATGCCATGCTTTTCATTTTGGATTTCATTCTGCAGATGAGGATGTAAAAGCACCTGAAAATGGAACTTGCTGGGTTGTAGGTGTAGAGAAGAGAATGAAATGAAGGAGGGCTTGAAGACAAGGTGCTTGACAACAATAGGGATTGCAGGTTTGCAAAAAATGAACAGGAAAAATAAGTCAGTAGTTACTTGCATGTGAGATACAAAGTAGAAGGAGGAATTAACTGTCTCAAGTTTTATTCCTGCATACCCAGGAACCAGAATTAAGGGCAAAAGGGAAAAAGCACCCCAAAATGACAGGAATTTGGCTTCAGTAATTACTACCCTAACTGGAAATGTTCACCAGTGTCCTCTACTGTTTACAGGCACTTAACAATATAGCAGTATACAATGATGTGAAATTTATATATAAATAAATTTTTAAAAAAACAAACAAAAAAGATATAGCAGTGAACACAAGTAACAAGCATATTTGCCATCATGGAACTTACCCTCTACTGGCAAAAAACTGATAATGAACAACTATAAATAAATATATCAGGAAGAAAGCGGTTATATGGAATTTTAATTAGGAGGTCTTGACTGAGATGTTAACATCTGAACAAATACCTAGAGGTAAGGGAGTGAGAGCTATGCAAGGAACCAACGTACAGTCAGCAACCAACACACCAATATCTACAAACAATTTCACTCCATGAAGCTTCTGAAGTTAGCAGCAATTACAACATATCTCTTAAGTGATCCAGTCCTATTTCCCTGGGCTAGCATTTGGTGTCCCACTTCCTGACTTTTCTATCCAATTAAGAAAACTTCACCAATAACAAAGTGATAACAAACTGCCTAGTAGGTCACTTTGTTTATACTGGTTGTTTATGTTTCCTGCATGGGAGAAAGGACTGCATTTTAAAACTAAAGCACTGTTAGAACATGTTTGTACAAAGCTTAGGAAGACAATCATCTTCTCAAAGCAATCATTGATGTAGCAACTTTAAGACTTGTGATTTAAATCAAAGGTGCTGAAGAATGATTATGAATCATGCAATTAAGCTACCAAGCAGGATGTTGCTGAGAGAAAAACCATTCACAGCACCATAAAACTGTCAAAAATAAAAATAGTACTATAATAAAAAGTAGGAAAGCAATATCATCCTTCGATTTTATAACTTGATCATTAGAGTTGAATTCTAGTAGAGCTCTGCCTTATGGGTTTGGTGTCTTTGGGTCTTGATCTTACCTTTAAAGGGCAGCTAGGGCCGGGCACGGTGGCTCATGCCTGTAAGCTTCAGCCTATGAAGCAGCCAGGGCTAGGGATTGCGGTTCGAGTCCCACCTGGGACCCGTAGTGAGACCTAGTTCCAAAAAAACAGCTGGGCGTGGTGGCATGCGCCTGTAATCCCAGCTACCTGGGAAGCTGAGGCTGGGAACTGCTTGAGTCTGTGGTACCCTGGGCAATGAGAGCCTGTGGTTCCATGGGCAAAAATAGTGAGATCTAGTCTCAAAAAAAAAAAAGGGCAGCTAGCTAGTTTAATTTTTCAGATTCATTTCAATCATGAAATTGTTTGTGACAAGTTATGGTTCCTACAATGCTTAGTGTATTTATATATTTGGGTTCTCAGGCTTATCTAGCTTTGCAATAATAGTACAGATAAGTGCCACCAAAACAGCACAACTTCCAAGTTCTCTATAAAGTCAAATGAACTTCTTTTAAACTGACTTGGTGTTTAAAATGAGACTACCCACTCAAAAAGTGATGGCTCTTTAACCTCTTTTTTAGAACCACTTTCAAGATACTTAAGTTTCTGTATCATTTAAGAGTATATTTGATTTGGAACAAGGTCTAAGACAATATCTCTAGAATTACAGAAAACTAATGAGACCTTATTTGGTGACACCTAGTCCTTGAAAACTGTTCCAACAGTACATACAAGCATTTCTAACAACAGCACTAAAAAAGGTTCTCCCTCTGTGACAACACTGAATAATGCCCACCTGAATACATCATAATAATTTTTTTAAAAGCCACCATTATTAAGAACTACGTGCTAGGCACTAAGTATTACTTCATTTAATCCTTATAACAATTCTTTGTCTTGAATTAATTATTATCTCCATTTTAAATATGCAGAACCAAAGACATAAAGAAATTAAGCAAATTGCCAAGTTTTCAGTTAATAAATACAGTCAAAACCAAGCAATCTTCTGGTTTTAGCCCCATGACACACTGCCTGTGTAAACCCTGGTGCCCTTTTTAAAGTAACAGTCCCATTACTACTAGTTGCACCCTTCCTGCTAAAGTAATAACACTAAGTCAAAATCAAGCTTTACCGCAAGTCACTACACCGTTTCTCCTCCAATTCTTAGTCATAAACTAGAAATAAATTCTAAGAACATAAAATGTCTTACAGTACCTGAGATTTCTCGAGATTTAGGGAGGAGGTGTGGAAAGCAACGCAAATGTTTTCTCTCCGAAGCTAAAGCAGTAAACGAGTGCAGCAAAGCTGGAGTCAGACCCGGAGTCTCCCTCCCGCTGGGGTCTCTCGCCAGGGGCCGCCCTCGGTGCCCCAAGCTCCCACCCCGCAAAGTTGCACTGGGGCCTGCCTGTCCAAGCCGTACCTGCCTCGGGTGAAGCTCAGGCATCCCACCTGCTCCCGTACAGTTTCGTGACCTTCCCACACTCACCTGCCCTGACCCACGCCCCGCGCGTGGCGAGCGGGAAACTGGGCTTCAGCTGCGCCACCTCCGTTGGGACCCGTGCCACGCCTCCCACCCCCAGCGGCTCCCGCCGACTCTCGGCCCTGGCCTGAACTCCCGGCCCAGCCCCCGCAACAGGCCCCGCCTTAACCAATCAACGGAGTCGTCTCAGCAGCGGCCCCGCCCAAAGAGCGAGGTGGGGCTTATGCTCACTCAGCCCCGCCCCCGGCAACCTGGGGGGGGGGTTGAGGGGGGGTGGAGAGGGGGGGCGGAGGGGGGGGGCGAGGAGGCAGGGGGACGGGGGCCCAAGAATTTCAGCAGTCTGGATGTGGCCCTGTGGGCCCAAAGCAGGTAAAAGTGAAGTTAGTGTGAATGTGTGCAAGCCAGAGAAAAGAAGAGCAGGACAGATGCAAGGGGGAAAATGATAAGGATCATTTTGGGGTAAAATGAGGAAAATGGCTTGGAAAGGAAAAAGAAGGCACACTCCCCATATTCTGAGGTGTAGAAATGGAATAACAGAATTCATATAATGAAAGTATTGGTACAATCTCATGCCCCTAGGACAAAGTAGGGGTCCCATATGAAATTTGGGTACATGCTTGAGAATTCATGGGGAATTGATTTAGAGGGGCAAAGGAAGCTGTTCCCCTACTGACTTCTACTATAATCTTCATTTTAAAAACTGTGGAAATAAGTACCAAAAGAATTCTCATCCCAGGCTAAAATGAATATTAATCATTTCCTGTCCCCTCAAACAGCTTAGGCATTTTCCAGAGAGTAGTTTCATTACATCCAGGCTGAGATTGGCACTAATGCCCATAATGTACTACTACAAGATTTGTGAATGCATCTATACACTTAGAAGGAATTCTTTAAATTATTTTTTGAGTTTGGAAGGTGAAAAGCAGTTTGATGAATGAAGTCTATAATGCACTGAATTATGTTTGAATTATGGTAGGGAAACCCAAGTTCACTTTACCAATACTGATCCACAGTAACCTAGCTAGAAGAATTTCAGAAAATAATGTCAAGAGGTCAGCCTCATTGTTTGGCCTTGAGAGAAGTCACAATTTCCTTATCTGTAAAATGAAGAGATTTGGCCCCATGACCTCATGATCTCTAATGCCCTTCCACATTTGATTTTATCCTGCCAGGCCCATCAATCAAAGGAGGACTACAGGGAAGCACTATCCAGTCAGGAGTCACACAGAGAACTTGGGAGTTTTACAAAGTTTCAGGAATCTCTTGCACTGCTTCATTCAAGATTTTCTTTCTCTCTAACTTTTCTATTAGTAACAATAACACTCAAGTCCTAACTGAAAATCTTTGCTTCTTCTTTCCTCCCAATTCTGGTATTTGACTTTCTCCATTACAGTCTCCTCAATGTTCCTTCTTATTTTCATTGCCATGTTTGTATAGAGGATAGAGTCAGAGAATGCAGGATCTTCCAATTTGACCTCACCTACTTTTTCCACATAATCTCCAACTACTCTGTGTGCACATCTTTTGATAGAATCTCCTCACTATAGAGTATCAGCAACATACAGCCAACGTTGCTACCACTGAACATTACATTACACCCACTGCTTCCCAGATCAGAGTACCTCTTCCCTCTCTTAGCTACATATCCTGACCACAAAAACTCAACTAAGAGAAAGCAATGAAATGCTGTTAACACTTGGAAACTGTAACCCTCAACTAGGCACTTAACAGGACTATCTTGTTTTCTCTGTAATTTATATTTATCCCCAAAACTAACCTGTAAGCTACTTACTGGTTGTCTCTAGAACCCAGACAATCCAAAAAGAAATAAGTTTTTCACTATCTCTAAAAGCCTAAAAAATTATATATTCACATGCAATTAGGCTATTCAGGCAACATGTAACCAAAAGATTCTGTTTGTGTCTGAAATTATATGACACCAAATTAAGAATAGTTACTCCATGCTAATCAAAGCTTTGATGGACACTTAAATGTATCTGATTCAAAAAAATAAGAAAACTATTAAATAAATAAGACTTGTTTGAAGACTAAATCTTTGAGATTTAAAGATTAAAAGTATTCTACAAATTCTTTGTCACCCAATTTTCCATGATAAGTACTTAAAGGTATATTAATCAGTTTATGACTTTTTTCAACTTTCCTTAAGCCTTCTTGATCCCTTGCTGTAATTAAAGTACTGGTCTTTTCTTTTTCATGCAAACAAGATAGGAGTTTCTTCTTCTAATTTCAAATGAGTTATTAAGAATAAGATAAAAGTCGCACAACACTTCTTGGAGTTGACTAGGTTTTTTAGTGCTTCAGAAATAAGTCCTTGAATCACAGTAAATTGCCTATATTATGGGGCTCTCTATATATCTTTAGAGAATAAATTTTCCTTTACTGCAACCTTACCCAGATGACACAAGTAGAAGCAGGAAGACCTTTGCAGACTGACTACCAAGTAACAGTGAAAACTGATTTGCAATCTATCAATGGCCTCTTGTGTTTTGAAAATGTTACTGGCACATTTAAGAGAAGTCCCACAGCTCTGAAGTCTGGCCCAACAAATGTATAAACCGCTACTTACAGCAAACCTTTATAATATTTTGGAGACTTAAGAAGTATTAAATAAGCAGGCTAAACAACAGTCACACTTCATTTTATAGAACAGTTATACCAGAGGCAATTGGTTATAGACTCTTGAAACTTTTTTCTTCCTCTCCTCAAAATGTGAAATGACTGTTAAAAGTACAGCCTTGGGGGAACTTCTGGATCCAGCCAAGATGGAGTAACAAGGACCATTATTTACTCTCTCACCTAAACCAATAACCGCCCCACTCTCCCACAAACAAGGAGCCACACAAAATATATTAAAGTTTTTAAGATACTGGATATTAGGCAATGAAGGAGAGGGAGTCCTCAGAGAAAGCAATGAACAAAACCTCAACTTATTACCTTCAGAGAACCTGCAGACATGGCATAGGAAGTAGAAATTGCAGAAGAACCCACCAGATTCCTTGAATTGAGATGGTTTTGTAAGTTCAGGAAGAACAAGATGACTAGAATTCACAAGATGAGTACAGGAGAAAAGATAGCAACTTCCATTGCTATCATACTGATCTGCACAGTCCTCATGGAGAATTCAACAATGCAGATCAATGCATGAATGTGAGGAAACTACCAAACAACCTGAGGTCAGAAAAGAATAAGCCATCTAAAAGTGTCAGAAGGAAAGCTGTTGAACATGTGGAGAGGGTCAGGAATTTTGACTGTTCTATGTTGATAGAAACTTCTCAGCTCAGTGAAGTATAGTACTCACAAGAGTCTTACTATAATAATGCAGAGTGAATGCTGCTCTGGGCTGAAAAAAAAAAAAAGACCCTAAAGGATCAAACTATGTTAAAGTGATTTAACTATACTTCAAAATGCAAGCATATTTATAGGAATACAAAAATATTCAGCACCCAACAAGATAAACTCCATAATGTTTCCATTCAGTTAAATATTGTAAAACAAGGAAAGCAGAAAAATAGAACCCAAAATGAGGAGAAAAGAAATCACTAAAACTGACTCCAACTGACAATGATGTTATAATAGACAAAGACACTAAAATAGTTACAATAGCAAGATCCTCAAAAACATAAGTGACAGGAAGGTATAAAATATTTCTAAATCTGACTTCTAGAAATGGAAAGTTTCTAACATGAAAGATTATTCTAAATGATATTAACCAAAGTATAGAGGATACATAAGAAAGAACTGGTGTGCTTAAAGATATAGCAATAGAAGCTTTCCAAAATACTATATAGAGAAAAGGGAATTAAAAAGAAGACATTTAAAGAAATAGTGCTGATATTTTTCAAAGTTTGATGTAAACTCACAGATATGACAAGCTCAATGAATGCAGATACTAGGACTATGAAGACAATTACATAAAGACATTTCATAATGAAATTACTGAAAATCAGTGAGGAAGAGAAAACCTTAGTAGTGGTCAAAGAAAAAATAAATATACTACATAAGGAGGGGAAAAGGTAAAGATGATATCACGTTTTATAGCAGAAATAGTACAACCAAAAAGAGTAGAACAGCATCTTTGAAATACTGAAACAAAAACAATGCAAATATAGAATTCTATGCACAGCAAAAGTATGTGTAAGAAAGCTGGAAGATAATGAGGACATTGATACTACAAGAAATGTTAAAAGGTTTTTTGTTTGTTTGTTTTTTTCTTGAGACTAGGTATCACTATTTTTGCCTGTGGAACCGCAGGCTCACGTTGCCCGGGGTACCACAGACTCAAACAATCCCCAGCCTCAGCTTCCCAGGTAGCTGGGATTACAGGTGTGCACCACCATGCCCAGCTATTTTTTGGGGCCTAGGTCTCACTATGTGTTCCCTGTGAGACTGAACCGTGATCCCTGGCCCCCGCCGTGGCTTCCTAGGCTGCCACCTACCACCATGCCCAGCCAGAAATGCTAAAAGTAATGCATCAAATGGAAGGAAAATAACTCCAGATTTCTAGAAATATAGATGTATATAAGAAATGAAGAAACTGTAAATACTAACAACAGAGGTAAATATATTCCTTATCACTTAAATCTTTTAGCAATAGCAAATGTTTAAACAACAGTAATAATTTACTCTGGGTTTTGTATCCTGTATATAAGTAAAATGTATGACAACAATATCACTAAGGCTACTTAATGAGAGACATGTAAATATTCTACTGTAAAGTGTATCCTATAATTAAGTGTAACTATCCAGTAAGGGATGTGGTATAATTCAACTGACAACAGACTGTAATAAATTAAAGATACATGCTTACATGCTAATACAAACATCAAAGTCAAGGGGGAAGGAGTTATAACTAATAAACCAATAAAGGAGAAAAATGTAATTATAATATTCAGTCAAAACAGACAGAAATAAAGAAGAAAAGGAAACAAAAATCAGATAAGACAAATAGGAAACAAATAGCAAATGACAAACTTTATTCATTTCAATAATGTTAAATGTAACAATCAAAATATCCCAACTGGAAGCTGGGCAGTGCACGCCTGTAATCCCAGCTACTTGGGAGGCTGAGGCGAGGAATCACTTGAGTCCATGGGTCTGAGACTACCCTAAGCAACACAGCAAGACCTAGTCTCTAAAAAAAAAAAAAAGCCAAAAAAAAAATCCCAATTAGGTAAAATTGAGGGAAGAATGGGCACAAGAGATTAAGATGATAATTCATGGGTGACAAGGTGGTAGAACCTTGGGATAGACAGTGATTAATATATGTGTGTGTGTATGTGTGTATGTGTGCACGCGCGCAATCAATTAAAAAAATCTGAAAAAAAAGCCAATTAAAATGTGTCATATTTGACAAATAAAACAAGACACAATTATGTGTTACCTACAAAAAACTGCACTTCAAAAATGAAGACACAAATAGGTTAAGGAGCAACGGATGGAAAATATATACTACCCTAATACTGGTGGTCAAAAGAAAGCTGGAACACCTATATTACTATCATATTAACAAATTTCAGAACAAATCATATTACTGACAGCAGTTACATAATTATAAAGGGGCCAGGAATGACAAAAAGAAATCCTAAACATTTATGTCTAATAACAGTTTTCAAACATGAGTCAAACTGAAATAAACTAAAAAAAAAAAAAAAATAGGCACAAAAAAATAGGCACACTTATTATCAGAGGTTTCAAAAACCCTCTCAAAATCATAGCACAAGCAGGGAAAAATCAGCAAGGATACTTAGTCCATTAAGTTTGCTATAAAAAAATACTTAGTCCATTAAGTTTGCTATAAAAAATAAAACAATAGCTATCTGTTTCCCACAGCTCTAGACACTAGAAGTCTGATCAGAGTAGCTACATGGTTGAGTAAGGCCCCCCTTCCTGAATCATAAGCAGCATCTTCATGCATATCCTCATAGAGTACAAGGGATTAGGGAGTTCTGTGGAGTGTCTTTTACAAGAATACTAAAGAGGGCTCTGCCCTGTGACATAATTACTTTGAAAGACCCCTACCTACTAATACCATCATCTTTCAGGATTAGGATTTCAACACATGACTTGGAAGGAAAGGGTTTTACAAGCATTCAAATCACAGCAGATATAAAAGATATCTAAACAACACTATTAACCATCTCAACTGAAATTTATAGATCACTCCAAGATAGAAGACTATTCATTCTTTAAGTACACAAAAAAGACCATATGGGTCATAAATCAAGTTTCAGTATATTTATAAGGATTCAAGTCAGACAAGATATGTTCTCTAACTCCAATGAAATAAAATTAGAAATTAGAAATCAGTAACAGAAATACGTTCGGAAGATCTCTAAATATTTGGAATCCAATTATACAATTTTAAATAAGCCATGGTCATTTAATACCTAAACATGCACTACCAAATCTAGATCAAGTTCCAGAAAACCAAAGAGGAAGGAGTACTTCTCAACCCATTCCATAATGCCAGCATTATTCTAATTTAAACAAGAACTTAGGCCGGGCATGGTGGTGCATGCCTGTAAGCGGCAGCCTAGGAAGCCACGGCCGGGACCAGGGATAGCGGTTCGAGTCCCGCTGGGGGCATGTAGCAAGACCTACTTCCAAAAAAATAATAGCTGGGCGTGGTGGCACGCGCCTGTAATCCCAGCTACCTGGGAAGCTGAGGCTGGAGATTGCTTGAGTCTGTGGTACCCCGGGTAACATGAACCTGCGGTTCCACAGGCAAAAATAGCGAGACCTACTTTCAAAAAAAAAAAAAAGAGAATTTATTACAAGAAAACTCCAAACCTCACCAATATCCCTTATGAACATGGATACAAAAATTCTAAACAAAATTTTAACAAGTTGCAAACATATAGGAAGTTTAATATTAAAAATATATATTTAAGAGATACTATATCAACACAAAATGTTTATCCCAAGAACGCAAAGTTGGTTTAACATTAAAAAGTTAGTTCATATAATTTATAAAATTATATATTAAAACAGGAAAACCAACTGACTATGTCAAAAGGCATGTGAATCACACTTGACCAATCCAACTTTCACTTTTGATTAAAAATCCTTGGTAAACTGAAAATAAAAGGGAACTTCATCAACCTGATAAATAAATCTACAAAACTCCTACCACTGACATTTTACTGAATGCTGAGAGACTAAACACTTTTCCCTTACAATAGGAAAAAAGACAAGGATGTCTCATTATTTTCAGTCAACATTGCACTGGAGACTAGCCAGGAATACCAGTCAAGAAAACTGGGAGGTTTATCCACCCTTGTTTATAGAAGTATAAATCACAATAGCTATGCCAAGAGGAAAACCAAGTATCTATCAAGAGATGAAGAAATAAAATCTTATACATACCACTGTACTACATATTCTTTAAAAATGAGAAAACCTTGTGGTATGTTACAATATGGGTAAGACTTGAAGAGATTATGTCAAGTGAAATAAGCCAGTTTAAAAAGAAACCCCCCCCAAAAAAAAAACCCCAAAAAACAAAAAAGGAAAAAACACTACATGATTTTCCTTATCTGATTTACTAGGGTAGTCAAAATCAAAGAGACAGAAAATAGAATGGTGACTGACAGATACCAGGGGGTCATTCCCAGGATCTCCCTCCCAGGATATGTGGATTTACTGTTTAATAAGTGTATTGTATCAGTTTTACAAAATAAAAAGCATTCTGAAAAAAAAAAGAAAACTAAATTAAAGATTTCAGAGTGAAAAGGAAAGTGTTTAACTGTTATTCTCAAATTTTACATATTTGTCTATTAAAACATGGTGGAATCTACAAAAAAGCTAGCAAAGCTAAAAACTGATTTTTGTGAGTTTGTAGGATACAATACCAATATGCAAATACTTTTCATATGCTGGTACCATAGTCCATTTGGGCTGTAACAATAAAATGTCATAGATTAAATAACTTATATAAAAAATAGAAATTTACTTTTCATAGTTCTGGAAGCTAGAAAGTTCAAGATAAAAATGCCTGTAGGTTAGGTATTTAATGAGAACTGGTTTCTTCATTCATAGGAGATCTGTTTTTTCATCTTTTCAATGTTTCCTAAGTGAACTAACTTTTTATAACAGCACTAATCCTATTCATGAAGGCTCTATCACTGCAAATGTACCACTTCCAAATACCATTACATTGGGGATTAGGTTTCAAGATATGAATCTGGGGGGGAGGTAGGTGGGATGGAGGATACAAACATTACACCTTTTGCAGCTACCAACAACAATAATCAAAATTTGCAATTAAAAACACTTTACAGTAACATCAATATTAAATACTTAGGAGTAAAGATGTGCAAGCACTTGATACTGGAAACTATAATAGTTACCATTGGCAGTTAATGGATAACTAAAAAAATGGAGAACTTGTACCCTCTGCACGGGTGGAAGACTCAAACTGTGAATCTGTCAAATCTCCTAATTAAAATTAACCATAATTCCAAGCAAAATATCAGACTCTTTTGTAGAAACTGACAAGCTGATTCTAAAATTCATAGTTTTTCTTTCAAGCAGGTTCTGTTAATAACATCACCAGTTACCCAATCCCCAAATCACCGAAATGCCAAACGTTGCATTCTTCTTCCTAGACTTCCCCATTTGGGTTGTCAGATATTTTTGCTTTCTCCCATTCCTCAGAAGGCTAAGTTCTCTTCATTCCTTTCCTCAGACAAACTTCTTCTATCTAATGTAGGTTCTTGTCTTTTATCTTTATCATAATGACATGTTCATTCTCATAACATTTATGATAGCTTGCTATGTATTTCACTATTTCATGTTCTCTTGTTTCTGTCACTTGGTGGGATTAGAAACCAGGGACTTTGGCTCCGAATGCATCTGCTTAACCACCTTCTATGTCATCTCTATAACAAGTTTTAACATGACTTTGAGAGACCAATGGGCTTCTAAGAAAAGAAATCCTAATATTTGAATACAAATTACTGCAAAATATTCAGTTTTCTCAGGCTGTGTGTCTGAAATTTTAAGATGGTTACAACTTTTATAAGCTGATTTCCTTGTACTGATAGACAGCTATATTAAGGTGAAGCAAGAACACAATATAATACTGTTAAAGATAGAATGACTAAACTAGTAACAAATGAACACAATAAAAATATTCATTTATTGAGTACATTATTAAGTGCAGCAATGGGATTCCTTATTGTTGAAATAAAAGGAAACTAAAATTTCCTTAAATATTTTAATACTTCTAAATATTTTAATGTGATTTTTTTGAATCACAAATTCTAGTATAATTCTTTTTTTTTTTTTTTTTTTTTTTTGAGACTAGGTCTCGCTATTTTTGCCCATGAAACCGCAGGCTCTCGTTGCCCAGGGTACCACGGACTCAAGCAATCCCCAGCCTCAGCTTCCCAGGTAGCTGGGATTACAGGCACGTGCCACCACGCCCAGCTATTTTTTTGGAACTAGGTCTCACTACGGGCCCCAGGCAGGACTTGAACCGCGATCCCTAGCCCCGGCCGCTTCATAGGCTGAAGCTTACAGGCACGAGCCACCGTGCCCGGCCTTCTAGTATAATTCTCATATAAAATAGTGCTTATGTATCTTTTGCTTAAATTAAGTTAGTTTACATCAATATGAGTGTTACAGTGATGGAACCTAGACCTAAAAAAGAGAACAATGAACATGATATAATTCAGACCCATAAAGCAGTGGCCAGAGAAAATAAAATCTAACATACAACAATTAGAGGCTGTTCATCTTGAGAGGAAACAAAAATCTTTGAATTTGACATCTAATTGCATCATTTTTCTCAACTCCCAAAAGTCAGTTCTTTTCTATTGATCTTATATGCAGAAAATCATCTTATTAATGATGTGCTGAGTAATTTTGACACTGGAATTTGAAACAGGCATTTGTGTGTTTAAATTTGTTTAAAATGATTTATATGATATGGTCAGTAACTTCTAATCCATGATTAATTACCCATATTTATTTTAAAGTGCTGCCTAATTCAGATTCCATTAATGGAAACAGATTATAAGAACATTTTGTGCATTCTCTTATATGCTAAAGGAAATGATTTTCCCTCATATTTTCACGATCAATAAAACATATTATAAATGATTTTTTTTTCAGTTTGAGTTCCAAATCTCAGTTTCATTAACACAAATTTACTTCTAGGATTTTATTGTAGGTTCACCTCTTAATTAAAACATTCTCAAGTTCTCAACCATTGTAGATTTCCCCCATTCACACCAAACTTGTATCTCCATGACTTATCTTTTAATAATAGAATAAAAGAAACGTGAATGATGTATAAAACCGAAGTCACAGACAATGAGGGGAAAGGGGAAGAAAAAGATGACTGTTCCTACTTCTAAATCCTTGATCTGATATTATTTATAATAACTAATTATTGACTTAATTACTAGTTATTGATTTAGTCAAGGTTCCATTAATCGAAAACAAAATGTTTATCTGGTAAAGAATATAATAAAAATTTCATTAATTCAGCAAGTATTGATTACACCACTCTCTATTGGGTCCTATGCACTATACATTGAGTGAATAAAATTCATAAAAAGTTTTCAACCCCACTATCTCTTCTTGATACAACAAGAAATAAATTTAAAGTATAGAAATTATCAAGTGACCATCGGGATGGTTAAAAATAGAGACCTTACCACAGTGAGGGGAGAAGTGATGCTAAGTGAGGTCATCTCATGCATTACAACTATATTCAAAGATAATGCACACAGGTGAAAAAAAATCAAAGAAGAAACACATAAGATTTTAAATGAGATATGAGTGCAAATATAATAAGAGCTAAGAGCAGAAAAGATTTAAAAATGGCTCCTTAAAATTAGATGAATGGACCTAACTAAACTGATTAGAGAATTATTTCAAGTGACTTTAAGGTAGTATATTCCTATGCGGATAAACCCTAAAGATAAAAATAACTGTAGAATAATCTTAACCTGCATTCAAATAATTACACTGTTGATGATGGCACTATTATTTTGAGACCGTATTTGTGTTGTAGGATAAAGAATTAATTATTCTTGTCTTTAATAATCAAGAATTTTGAAAGGAGAAAGATGAAAGGAGATACAGATGAGATTAGGTTTAAAAAGAAAAATAAATCTGTAATACTGAGTTTCAACTGGAAGCAGCATTCTGAATACTTTGTATTTTATCTTAAAAGTATATATATTTCCTACCTCTAGCACAGAAAAGCACTAAAATCAATGACCAGTTCCATGAAATGAGCACCACCAGCACAGAACTAATGGTATCTAAATATTCCACAGTAAAATAAGCCAGGGGTCCTTGTAAACTTGGCTTACAGATCTGAGGCAGGAAATATTCAGTATGACGTGCTTTCTGATATGATACTAGAGTCATGTCAAAAATCTCAGAAGCTAACTCAAAATGTGATCCATAAAATAGACTGACTGTTGTCTATTGAAACACTGAACATTAACTCCAAGAATATACAAAGATGCTGAAAAATATAAAATAAACATCATGAATTAGTTGAGTGATACTAGGGAACGAAATCATTATTATCAAAATGGTAAGGATGAAAATTAAGCCTTTATTCCTTCTAATACAAACTGGACCAAAGATAACTAAATATTGGTTATGCATAATGAACAGAGTTAAAAAACCACCATTTTATAGTTCTGAATGAATTAATACACCTAGGCAACAATCATCAACTGTTGCTTACATTATGAGGAGAACAAATGAAACACATTATACCTCCATTATTTATTAAGTATTCTTGCCAAAAACTGAACCCAAATCTCATCAAATTTCTAGCTCTATGGTCTGTAACACATTAAAAATGATGTTACAGGAATATGATTAGTAAAATTTAAATTTAGTGGAACATTCTATTAGAGTAATTACCATGTTTCTTCACTTCAGAAGGGAAAAGTAAAAAAAAAAAAAAAGGAAAAAAAGAAAGACAGGGAGCACACTGAAAGGCTTAAAAAGATAAATGGACTATCATGCAAAAAAATGAAGCTAGACTATTCCCTCATGTCATGTACAAAAACGAATTCAAAATGAATAAAAGACTTGAATGTAAGTTCTAAAACCATAAAATACACAGAAGAAAATTTGGGCAAAACTCTCCAAGACTTTCACTTCAGAAATTCCTTTCAGGACACATCTAAAGATGGTAAAAAAATGAAGGAAAACAAATAGCTGGGACTACATCAAACTAAAAAACTTCTATACAGCAAAAGAGGCAATAACCAAAACAAAAAGAAACCCAACCAAATGGGAAAAAAAACTTTGCTCTCCACAAAAGTGATAAGGGTCTGATAACAAAGATCCACAAAGAACCCACACAACTTAGCAAAAACAAAACAAAACGCCCAGTCAAAAAAATGGGGAGAACTAAAAGGACACTTCTCCAAAGAGGAAATACAAATGGCCAACAAGCATATGAAAAAAATGCTCAACACCACTAGTAATCGGGGAAATACAAATCCAAACCACAATGAGATACCACCTTACACCAGTAAGAATGACCCATAAAAACAACAACAACAACAACAACAACAAAAAAAAATGGGCAACAAGTGATGGCGCAGATGTGGAAAGAACACTTTTACACTGCTTGTGGGAATGTAAACTGGTCCAGTCACTACAGAAAACTGTGTGGAGGACCCTCAAACTAATGAAAATGGAACTACCATTTGACACAGCAATTTCTCTTCTGGGAATCTACTTGAAGGAGACCAAAACACTTATAAAAAGGGACACCTATACTCGGATTATTGCAGCACTGTTTATAATTGTGAGGACATGGAAACAACCCAAATGCCCCAAAGGGACAAATGGATGAAAAAGATGTAGTAAATTTACACAATGGGATAGTATTCATCAATTAAAAATGATAAATTTAAAGCATGGATGAACCTAGAACAAATCATATTAGCAGAAAGAAAAAGACAGAAACTGATGGTTTCACTTATATATGAGATATAGGGGGAACAAACAAAAGACCAAGAGGAAAAGCCAAAACAAGCTAACTACCAAACTAAAGCACACAGTTGGGGGTGGTGTGGGGGTATAGGGCAGGTGGAAGAGATCAGGGAGGGGAGGAATACAAAGGACTGCAATGAAGGTCCACAGGTGAGAAGGTGGTGGGAGAACCCTGGGGAATACAAAGATATCAAATATATATATAAATAAATAAAATTATTATTAAAAATAAATATTTTACTTACAAAAAATATATATGGACTATCAATATAATATATGAATATTATCTGGATTTTCATTGGACTAAACAAACTGACAAAATAATGTGATAATTCAGGAAATGAAAACATGATTGGGTATCTGGTGACAGTAAGAAATTGTTTTGAGTATATAGTTGGCTTTTTAAAAACAATCTGTATTTACAGATAACACTGAAATACTTAAGGATGAAATAACCTGATGCCTCAAATGTGATTCAAAATTATGTATTGTAAGGCAGGGAAGGAGGAGCAACTAGCTGAAATATGATTCAGTCATAAATTAAAGGTTGAAACTGGGCAACATGTTTATGGAGGCTAATTATATTATTCAGACTATTTTTTGTTGGATGTTTGAAATTTTTCAAAATAAAAAGACTTTCCCCCCCTTAAAAACTGTTTGTTCAGAAGGTTAAGGTGGAAGACTGTTGCTTTTTATTAGAAGACTTCCTGTACTGTTTGATTTTTAAGTTTTATATACACAAATACATCCACTTCTCAGGAAACAGTGCTACTGAACACATATTAAAAGTTTTAATCATTCTATCATGATATAATTCTTAACTGAATAGTATACACCAACAGTTCTCAAAACATATTCCATGGACCCCTGGAAAGCACTACGACCCTTTCAGGGGATGCAAGGTCAAACTACTTTCATAATAACACTAAGATATTGTCTGTTTCACTGTGTTGACATATGCACTGATGATGCAAGAGCAACAGTGGCTAGAACTGCTGGTACCCCTGCATGAATCAAGACAGTCACAGGCTGTACTAGTACTCACTGTACTCTTCATTGTCATTCACTTGCAATTTGGAGAAAAGAAAAGCTGAGTTTACTTAAGAATGTCTGTATAAAGCAATAAAAATCACTTATTTTATTAAATCTTGACCTTTTAAGCATATTTCATTTTAATAACCTCTATGACAAAGTAGACGTATGCATAAAGCATTTTCTGATGTATAAAAGTCCATGGTTGTTTAGAAAAAAAGTTTTTCCTTGCATGATTGAATTAAAAGCTGAATTAGCTACTTTTATATAAAATACCATTTTTACTCAGAAGGGCAACTTATAAATGATGATATTTGCCAAACTTAGATACTTGGCAGATATTTTCTTGAAAATGAACAAAGTAGGCCTGTCATATCAAGGAAAACAGCTCAATGTATTTGTTGGCAATGATAAAATTTAAGCTCCCAAGTGAAATTTATAGTTTTGGAAAATTTATTTCTGTCACCATGAGCCTGACTGCTTCCCTCCACTGAAAGATTTTTCTGATGCACTCATCTGGTGATATTAACAAATATGATTTTTAAAAATATTATTAAATTAAATGTGTCAACATTTGGAAAATCTGCATAAATCAGTGAACCCGTATTTTCCAAATGACTAAAGCATAACTTACAAAACCATGCCGGTATCAAAGATCCACTCATAATGGAAGATGACTATAGTGAGTTCAAATGCCCCTCCACACACACACCAAGGATCACAAAATAAGATCATCTGGATTATACAAATGAGTCCTATAATAGAATGAAAAGCATCCTTCTATGAGACAGAAGCCGTAAAGACGCAAAAAAGGTTGTGTGATATGGAGGGGAACACCCATCAGAAGTTGGAAGAGGTAACAAAGTTAGTCTCCTAAAGTCTCTGGAGAGACTAGAGGCCTGCTGATACCTAATTTTAGATT
The DNA here is from genome assembly GCA_004024945.1 of Uropsilus gracilis. Taxonomy (NCBI): domain Eukaryota; kingdom Metazoa; phylum Chordata; class Mammalia; order Eulipotyphla; family Talpidae; genus Uropsilus; species Uropsilus gracilis. The sequence continues at coordinate 78,941 of PVHY01004903.1, forward strand.
TCCAGCCTCCAGAATTCTGAGAGAATTTCTGTTATTTCAAGCTAACCAGTTTGTGTTTGTTAATGCAGATGCAGGGAACTATACATGACCAAAAGATTTTAACATATTGAAAACAAAAGTTTATTGCTATGAACTGGGAGTCTATATTTTAGGTAATCAACAAGAAACTAGCTCTGGCTAAGTCTTGTTACAGTATCAGAGAAGTTTCCTGAAAAGGCTACTAAAGCACACCATATTTTCTTATGACACATATTTGTGAGGGCTGATTTTTAATATATATCAATAAAAACAAGATATAAAAATTTGAATGCAGAATGCAGGCATAGGATCCAGCTATCGCCTCTTACAGCAGATATTAAGGAAATCTGATATATGTAAAATAACACTAATCTTATTTATTCTTTTGCTTTGGGAAAAAAGTTGTTTCTCATAAAAATTGCTTTACGCTAATATGCAATCTTTTAAATTTAGACATTTTAAATATTGATCAGTTTTAACTTGATATACAGTAAATAATGATAACCCATATGAAAATAAGTTCTTTGGAGCCTTCAATAACTTTTGAGGATCTATGTGGTTCTGAGACCAAAATGTATGAGAACCACTGGTACACACAATCAGTAAAAGAAGACAGATGGGGGCCTTGGTCAAAAAGGTATTAAGTACATAAGATTTTAGCTATTTTAAACTAAGCATTGAATTTTCAGAAGAAGGCAGAAAAAGTTCCTTCAGGTAAAAGAATCCCCAAAGCATATAATGCAGTCAGAAGCATGTCTAAACATAATACCAGGGGATATCTGGCCATCAATAAATACAATAACATTATTTTATATATCCAAACTATTATCTTTTTTAAATAGTACATGCATGACTCAAAATCAGGACTCTAAATTTTCAGAAATCAAAAACTTGGAAAGAATTTTGGCTTTGTAAATGTGGGTAACATGCTATTCTCATTAGTCTTTGTGCTCCAGGTTGATGGTGTGAACACTTTTAAAAACTTAACTAGTCAATCACAATGTCACTCTGAGTCTTCATAAAGTCACTCTACATGAAACACTTTTACCTCATTTTAAGCCTAACGTCAAGTAAGTAGTGTCTGCTTAGTGCCATAACAAAGTACCAAAGACTGGGTGGTTTAAACAATAGGTATTTTCTTACAATTCTAGAAGCTCTATGCACAATGGAATATTATTCTGCGATTAAAACTGACAAATATGGCACATTTGTGATAACAAGGATGGACCCAGAGGGAATCATGTTAGCAGAAATAAGTCAGAAAGAAAAATACAGAAACCATATGGTGTCACCAATAGATGGCATACAGGTATAACAAACAAAAAGCCAAGAAAAAGTCAAAACAAGCTAACAACAGAACTGGGGCAAGCATCTAGGGAAGGGGAAGAAGGAGGAAAGAAGGAGAAATCAGAGAAGGGAGGAACACAAGAAGATCAAGATGACGGTTTACAGGTAATAAGGTGGAGGAGAACCCCAGGGAATACAATGATATAATACACACACACACACACACACACACACACACACACACACACGCGTGCGCGCGCGCGCACGCACATAAATATGTAAACAACAAAATGATTAATAATAAATAAAGAGATCTTGGAAACAAACAAAAAACAATTTTAGAGGTGCTCGAAGATTTGAAATCAATGTATCTATAGATTGATTTCTTCTGAGGTCTCTCTTCTAGGCTTCTGAGTAGACCGTTTTTCTGTGTGTCTGTGTCCTAATTTTTCTTATAAGGACACCAATCATATTGGTTTAGAAAATAACCTCATGATCTCATTTGACCTTAAGTATCTCTTTAAAGAGCCTCTCTTCAAATACAGTCACATTCTAGGTACTAGGAGTTAGGATATTAACATAAGAATTTGAGGAGATACAATTCAGTCCATATAACAATTAGCTGACTCTACTCACATCCTTGGAACTTAGGCTGGGAAAAACTTTCTTTGACCCTGTTAGGAGCCTTGTTATACTCATATCACACCTAATTCTTTTAACGTTTTATAATTTTCAGAGCTTCTCTATTTAATTTGATCATCTCAGAAGTCTGAGATTTCCCCACTTACCTCAAGCTTCCTATGTCCTTTCTTCACTCCCTCACTCAGTGGTTTGGTCTCACTGAAAACAAAGATATTATCTATCTCCAGCAACATTTCCCACATCCCCAAATCACCGTGGTATAAGCACCTGGTCCTCAGCTCCTGCCTCAGATCCTTTAGTGAATTCCCCTTCACTTTCTGGAAAAAAGCAACGTTTCTCTGAAAATCACATGCTTCATGCTTTCTCTGTCTATATTGCCCCATCCCCTCAGTCTTGGTTGGAGTATTCCAACTCTTTCTTGTATTAATTTCAATTTTCCTTGACCACTTCTTTCTGCCTTCTGCAAACTGGGTCATATCTTCCTTTGTGTTCCTACAGACCCTGAAGTTAATGTCATGCTAAATTATCATATTATATAAGTCTTTTTGTATGTCTACATTTTTTGTATATAAGTCTTTTTGTATGTCTACTTTTTACTACCTCAGAATCTAGCACAAAGGCTAACCAATTGCTTTTGTTTGTCTAGGAGTGGCCTGATTTTGACACTGGTCTAGCATCCCAGGATACCCTGTAGTCCTAGGCAACTGGTCACCCTACTATACACTCAGTGGGTTTCACTGAAAGAACAGAATCCACATTTGCTGTCTTTCCTTCCTCCTCTACTGTTCACTGTTCCATTCAATGCCATCAGCTTCCACTCCTGATCCTCCCAAACTGCTTTGATACATAGTGCTGTGTTCATGAACAAATCTAAGAGATGCTTTATAGCCCCTCTTAGACTCTCAATTTATTGACCTCTCAATAAATTGTTTTTAATAATGAGATGATTCATATGCTATACCTGTTTTTTTTTTTTTAAATAGTAGGATAAGTCAGGACTAAAATATTCACATTTGTTAAGTGGATGAATATACATGGATTCAAGGAACTACTCCAAGTGTTGTTTGCACAGTTCTAAATGTCATACAGTATTATGATTTCATTAAAATAATCACAAGATGTGATCAATGGCTGTTAAATGTTTTCTGAATAGGAAATTTCCAGAAGTCATGACTCATGGTATTAAAAATTTTTTTGAAGTAATGAGAAAAGCAGTTTCCTTTTTCATGAAATCCAAACAAGAAAATATTTTAGGGTACTCTTAATAAATAGTCTTTATTTTTCTCTTAAACTCTAAAAATAGATGCATTAAAATTTCCTGTAACAATTAATATATAAATAAGTATTTCAATTTATTCAGCACTTTTAATCAAAGAACAGGTTTGAAAAAGTATCTTAAAAGTGGAGCTCATGGAGACTGGAATCACACTTAGTGCCTCAGTGTGCCTCAAAGAAAAACAGCTGACCTTATTCACTGGCTGTGGCCCTTGTGGTATAGTCAGTTACCAGGTTAGTGACATGATTAAGGAAAACAAAAAAGGATTAGATGTTTAGATGTTTCTGATGGGAGTGGCACACAAACTCTTAGAAAATCATTTAGATGTTTGTCTGATCCCAAATTAAATGCTCTATGTACAGCGTAGATATTTAGGAAGATAAAAAAAATCTCTGCAAAATGGTTTAAAAAAAAAAAGTGGAGCTTTATCTTACCCCTTCTTACGACTAAAAATGAATCAACCTTTATCAAAAAAAATTTTTTAAAGTCTAGAAGATTCCTGTCTGCACATTGCTTTCTCTCAATGAATTCTAAGTTCTTTGAGGGCAGGGCTAGACTGTGTTTTTTTCTTGATCTTCAGCATAGATAGTCGGTCAGCAACATTTATGGTCCTTTCGAAAGGTGCAGGCTCGTAGAGAAGATCTCCAGCACACCCCCGCTGCGGTCTAGGCTGCTGGTGGGGGTGGGAGGAAAGGGTGAGTCCTAAACCATCAGGACCTTAGGGTCTCAGGGACTCTGACTCTGGGTCCAGGGACCTCAGGCTGGGGAAGACAGTCTCTGCTTCCACGTGGGCAGGGGGTGTGGGCTGAGCACCTCTTCTGGGGAGAGAGAAGAGGGTGCCCCCCTTCTCTTAGAAGAGACTTACCTCAACTGACACTAGGAATGAAAAATAGACTTACACTAGGAATGAAAAATCCATTCTCTCTAGCTGCAGATATAATGCAGAGGAAAGGAAGTAATAACAGCCCTGGATACACTCACCACTTGGGTGGGACAAGCACTGTGTTAGGAACCACTAAAACAGGACGGTGAAACCAGCGACTGAGGTGACCTGTCACAGATTTCTACCCGCATCATTTTTGGCATGGGGGAATCAAACCCCAGAACCACAGTAACGTGCAATGTGAAAGAGGCTCCCTCCTTTACTAAACATTCAATGCGGGAAGAAAGCCACCATGATTGGCTGTGGCCCATGGCAGCACTGCTAACAAGAGAGAGGAGAGGAGCTGAACCAACCACCTGGAAAGTAGGCCCCAACAGTGAATGCCTCACTGCCATTGACTGGGAATTGCATTCCCAAACCCAGATAGAACCATCTGGTGCAGAACCAGCAACAGGTGGCAAACACCAGAAAGGATCCTGGAGAAGCATACCACATATCTGCCCTACAAGACCCTAATGTGCTCGGCCTGACTATCTGCCTCAGCTACTCCTGGAGATCTGAGCAGCCTCATCTGTTGCTGTCCATTAGTGCAAGTCCGCACCCAGGCAAAAAGGACATAATTCCAGAAAAAGAAAAGACAAACGGGCCAAACATGAACCAACAGCTTGCAGCAAGAGGAATTGGAGTTACCAGCAGGGGGGAGGGGAAAGGGAGGCTGGGGTGGGGAATAGGAGTACAATACAACCATGCAAACATGACCAATATTGTATGATAACTACAAAATTAAAAAATAAAAAAATAAGCAACATTTAGATGCAAAAGTAGGATTTTTCAGAAAGGAGGGTATTATGTCTACAATGCACATAAATTTCATTTGCAAAATATTTCCAGATATATACAAAGTAAAACATTGGCAATAAACACTAATTGTAAAGTTGACAACTGCAATAGTCATTACTGACACATCTTTTCTTGAACTTGTCCTATTTTCAATATCACAGTGAAAAACTAGTTCAGTAGCTTACAGTCCATCTTACTTCCAGACAAAAGATGTACTGGGCATCAGAGCAGACTGATTGAATAGAACACTTTTTTTTTTTTTTGGTCCAAAACCTCTGAAGGCAAAATTTAAAGTTCCCATATTCAGAGATTGACACTCTGACACTCAGCCCTAAAATTATTTCCAGACAGTGAATGGTAATTAGTTATTCAATGGGTATGTAACAAGACAAACATTTTGTTTTATATATTCAATAAAAGTTAGCCATTGATATTAATATTATACTCTAATTCTTGAAACTATCTCTGTTATATCTATGTACATACATAGATATGACATACATACATATCATACACACAAATGTCATATCTATGTACATACATAAATATTTATGTATATACATAGGTATATAAATATTTATGTACGTACATAGATATGACATACATACATACATACATATACATAAACTATACATAAACTTATGTAAATATTCTGAATCCCTCATTTCCTTTTCAAGGACCTCCAATTTCAAAAGTAAACTAGTTTTTATAGAAAAAATTAAAAATTGTTAAATTATTATCAAACTACTGATTTGACTTTAATTAGTCTCAATCTCAAATCTTCCTTAAATTCAAAGAAAAGCAAATTGCACTTCTCACCCAACTCAGAAATTAAGCAATTGGTCTCGCTATTATTCCACTTTCACTCATGTGAAACAGGGATATGTATAAAGAGTCACAAACCAGACTAGCCAAAACACCAGGAATGACCCAAATGTCCACTTGACATTTGAAAGACATAATAAAACAGATAACTAAACTGTGGGGTTGTCATACATTGGAAATATTATATAGAAATTAAACTGAGTGGACAACATCAGTCCATATCAACATGGATGAATGTAAAAACAAGTATCACTGTTAAAACAAGTATCAGCAGAAATTATTCACTTGCACATGCTTTGAAAAAAAGTCAGCAATTTATTGCTTTAGGAAGAGTACAAAATTATTAAAAGTAGCTTTACATAAAGTCAATATGATAGGGTGTGTCCCCCCCATTGTCTCCTGTTTAAGATTGCAGATTTCAAGGACAGGTAATGCTAAAATGGGAGAATGACCTTAGCTGGAATTTCCCTTCAGGGAGATGCAGGGGGAGAAAGAAGTGAAATGGTCAAGGTGAAACAGGTTTCCTGGAAGGCAGGAAATCAAGATATATAAAGGGTGTGGAAACAAAGAGAGGGATTCCATTGGGATTCCAATATGGAGAGGGGATAGAGAGAGAGGTTCAGTGGAGAGATGGGAATCGGCCATTTGTAAAGATGTGAGCCATGTGAGCTTGGCCATGTGGCCACCGAGGGCCTGCAACCCTTGGCTGGCCCAGGCTGGCAGCATGTGTGCTGAATGCAGTTAAGGAGTTTGCAGATAAAAACTCTGTTGGAGTTTGTTTTGCTAAGTTTGACTTGTGTCTAAAAGAGGCCGTGCAAAAGTTAGGCCTGAAAAAAAGTAAACTTTGCTAGTTCGGCACCATGGAGTTCCTGCTACCTGAAGGTGACAAGAAGACAGCATGGAAGACAAGGAGGAGCAAGTCAAGAGAGCAGCCAAAGAAACATGTCTTCAAGCGTCTGGAGATGGACTCTGTCTGGACATTGGTGAGATGATCAGGACTGAGAGACTGAGGATTTTGGGGCAATCTGGGAAAGGACTTTAGACAATGCTGAGAAAGGTTTTGGACAATGTCAAAGTATTCTGAGTCTTACATGTTTCTTTTGTAGTTATTAGGATAATTAAAAATCACTTTGTTAGAAATAAATTAGTCTGCACTGATAGTCTAGCATTTGTTTGGTATTTTGGTTAAAAAGGCTGGAGATGCAAAGAAACTGCTTGTAGCCTGCTTCGGAGAGAGAAGCAGGCCTGTATGTGTTAAAGTGAAGGCAAAAAGCCCTTCATGGTCACCCTGTTTCAAATAGAATAACAATATAAACTTTTGTCATGGTTGCCTGGGAGACAGAGGGAGGAAAACTGAAGAGAGGAGGGGACATTGAGGGTACTATTCCATTTCTCAGAGTGTAAGCACAAAGGTATTTGTTTTATTAGTATTCTTTATATTATGCATACGTGCTATTTACAGTCTCATATTATTTAATGCTATTTTTTAAAAAAGACTGACTAGTTTACAAAAAATATTTAACAGTTAAGAGAGGGAACCAGGGGAGGAACAGAATGGGGGAGGGAGGCAATATTAGCACAGTGGTTTGATGGACAGTGAATGGAACATGTGCACATATGGAAGAGCAAAAATGTAACCCAAAACTATTAAAATTAAAAAGTAAAATCATTCAAATCTCAGTCTGCTACATTGCTACAATGTTAAACACATTAGCTCTTAAATAAAAATACAGAGAGACCCTAGGTTTAGTAAAAGAAAAAAAATGCATTTATACAGCAATATATTAACCTTCAAAAATTAAATTTTTCAAATGCAAGAAACATAGTCTAGTAATAAAATAACTTCTATCAATTGAAACAAATCAAAATTTGCATATGTTGCCATATGTTGATCAAAGATAAGCTTCAGGAAATATTAGAGAATAATTCTCTGAATAATACAAAAGTAATTAATGCCCTACACCATATTTTCTTCTCATTCTCTTATATATGTATATTCATACATGAAAGTGTCTAGTTCAAGTTTCACAGGGAATAATTTAATAGCAAAGTCAGAAGTCCCTAGTGGCAAACACTTATATGATGCTTTTCAAATTGATAAGTCTACCATCTCTGTAAAAGTAAACCAGACAAATTGGTGACAATAATATGCAGGCATTTTTCAAAATTAAAATTGATGAGCCTGCTTTCTCTGCTTGTCAGAGTAAAGAGTTTATTGATCTCACAATCAGTGGTGGTAGAGGGAAATTTAAATCAGGGCAGGGTCCTATGGGTCCCTGGTGTGAGTGGGCATTAAGAGAAATCTGGTAGCATCATGATGCTGTGATGCAAGTAACAGTCTATACAAAACATGTTCCACAGACAGGATAAGCCCAGCAAATTTGTAGTATATAAACTATTTTTAAAATTTAGGGTTTTCTCCAGCAACCCATTGCTTGTATAGCTTGCTAATTCAGCAGATGGGATCAACTCTTCAGAAAGCTTTGAGCACAAGTAAATACCACTTTAGTGGCAGTATTTTTAAAAAATATATTAAGATTATCTCCAAATTAAATCTTCTAAGAATTATAAGAAATTATCTGGATTATTATATAACTTCCTACTGGTAGCTTTGACTCAGCAGAACATCCTGAGTAAGTAGGAGGAAAGTAGGAGGAAAAGGCACTGTGCTAGATGCTTTACATACCTCAATAGAATGAGTTAACATTTATGGAGCTGAGCCCTGTGCTAAGATTTCACATGCATTCTCCCATACAATCTCTTTAAGGGACGCTTATTAACTCTATTTTACAGATATCAAAAATGAAACATTAAGTTGTTCAAATTTACATGGCAATTGGCATGACCAGGCAGGCCTGTCCAACACTAACTCTTGTGTTCTACCGGCCATGCTAAGCTGCAAAAGTATACTACATTAATTTTTGGTATAGACTTGGCAAATCAAACATATTTTTAGAAACTAAATTGCTATGTGGCTAAAAGCTTAAAAATAAGAGACTTTTTAGTTTTACACTATATGGTTCACATCAAAGAATTTTAAAATAGCATGTAATATTGATAGGGTGTGCCCCCCCCCATTGTCTCCTGTTTAAGATTGCAGATTTCAAGGACAGGTAATGCTAAAATGGGAGAATGACCTTAGCTGGAATTTCCCTTCAGGGAGATGCAGGGGGAGAAAGAAGTGAAATGGTCAAGGTGAAACAGGTTTCCTGGAAGGCAGGAAATCAGGATATATAAAGGGTGTGCAAACAAAAAGAGGGATTCAGATTCGAATATGGAGACTGGATAGAGAGAGAGGTTCAATGGAGGAGAGATGGGAATCGGCCATCTTGTATAGATGTAAGCCATGTGAGCTTGGCCATGTGGCCACCGGGGGCCTGCAACCCTTGGCTGGCCCAGGCTGGCAGCATGTGTGCTGAATGCAGTTAAGGAGTTTGCAGATTTGAACTCCATGTTGGAGTTTGTTTTGCTGAGCTTGACTTGTGTCTGAAAGAGGCCGTGCAAAAGTTAGGCCTGAGAAGAAAGTGAACTTTGCTAGTTCGGCACCATGGAGTTCCTGCTACCTGAAGGTGACAAGAAGACAGCATGGAAGACAAGGAGGAGCAAGTCAAGGGAGCGGCCAAAGGAACATGTCTTCAAGCGTCTGGAGATGGACTCTGACTGGACATTGGTGAGATGATCAGGAATGAGAGACTGAGGATTTCTGGGCAATCTGGGAAAGGACTTTGGACAATACTGAGAAAGGTTTTGGACAATGTTGAAGTATTCTGAGTCTTACATGTTTCTTTTGTAATTATTAGGATAATTAGAAATCACTTTGTTAGAAATAAATTAGTCTGCACTGATAGTCTTGCACTGGTTTGGTATTTTGGTTGAGAAGGCTGCGGA